>JAECUM010006637.1:0-84143 GCA_016617855.1 Megalonaias nervosa
TATATATATATATACTTACGATTGTATGGTCTTAAACAATGTAACAGGAAAGAGAGAAAACCAACATTTCTAAAATTCGACAGACAACTTCTTTCCCTAGAATGCAAAGTCAAAATGTAAAATAAGAACTTACGGTATTGCCAATTAAATTCCAAATAATCCTAGAATTTCTAACACAAGTTCTACTGATTGATGTTCTGATTAAACTTTAGGGGTATTCCGAAATAAATCCAACTCTCAAAGTGTTGATGTACCTATGATGGCCTGAACAATAATGATGTTCCAACAGTCTTGTTGAATCACAGCAATAATATCTAAGAATAAATCCTTGAATGAATTTCATTATAAAACCAAGTCTCAATTTCCAAGATTATTTTAGATGAACACTTTGAATTTCCATTGAACACACACACACACACACACACACACACACACACACACACACAAGCACTCAGACACACACACACACACACACATACATACATGCATACATACATACATAGACAACCATCGGGATTGGAAGAAGTAATCTTACTTAAAATCTAGTCTGCATTTTTGGATTATAATTATCCTCTTTTATGTAATAATATAGCAAGTGGGACAAGCTTGGTTGTTTGGGAGGGATATTTATTCAGTGGTGATCGTAATAGAATCGATTTTACTTACATGGTACTCCTAATGCGTGCCCCAAAGTAGCAGCACCTACCAAAATAGCTCCATCTCCAGCACGCGGAATAAAGACAGTGATACGAGGAAAAGCCTTCTGCACTACGTCTTGCACAAGCAGGCATCCAGAGAATTGACACACCATTAGGAGAGCTGTGGTTCCCTTTACATCTGTTCTTTCAAGAACATATGCAACATGTTTTGTGATGTTACTGATGGTATTATCGAAAAGACTTCTAAACAGATCAGCATCAAATCCCATTTTATCAGATCTCAATTCACTTTTCCCTCTATAACGGGATTGTTCTATCGCGTCTTTTACTTCATGTTTGTGGAGTTTTCGGTATATGTCATTTAGACTAGGCTGTAGCTTACACCAAATCTTGTTAGAGTCCGTACTAATAAGCATTTTCTTATTTCTGAATTCCCTAAGTATATCCATGTAATCTTTCTTTTCATATAACAAAACTTCTTGAACGTCTGAGATCCGAAAATTTCAATGATCATTTGAATGAATTCCTCATCAACTTTACTACTGCCAATCGATCTATCGCTGACTGTGTAGACTACTTCAATGGTTCCGTCTAATCCATTCCTGAGGACAGTAGTGTGTATTCTTTCATCTGGAAATTATACAAACTATGCTGGTAAAAACAATTATCAGTTTTAGGAAAATCCATTTGAATATGGTTGTACGTTAATAATGGGTAGTAATTACTTCATCGAAGCAGCATGTCACATTGATCTGAAACAAACATATGGTTGACCAATACGTCAATTGTTGAAGAAGAGCAGCAAATTATAAACTTTCCCTAACGAAAACGTTTAGTAGCATTACTTTCTCCAGAACAGTGACTATTCCATATTTCAAAATTATTTTAAAGTTTTACTTTGTGGATTTGATTAATTCAAGATTATATGCCTAACATTGAAACATACAGCCTAATGTTTTAACTCCTATACCTGCCAGAATATACTTGGTGCCATGGAATGTTATCCAATTTGAACAATAACGGGTCGAAATCATCTGGCAGTACATGGCGGCAGCCTTGGATTCCTGTACTATGGTCAGGAGTGTCCCGTCTATACCAGCCTGTTAATCATAAAGAGAAATATTTGTTTGCACAAAAGAAACAATAAAAAATAATAAATTACAAATGTTCCTTTTAATATGATTACACACGTTTGTCTTGAAATGCAATATAATTAAGTGTTAGTAAAGTCATGCCAAGCATATGATTAATGTACGTCCTGGGATGTAGGTTTCCATATGTGTCCACTCTTTGTAACAGAATGTTACAGTAGGACTGTATTATATGCACGGAATACAAGTCTAAAAATGCCACTATGCAACTACAAAAAATAGCTTAAGCGTGAAATAGTACTTGGAAAGTAACATGTTAGTTTATGTTTATATTAGAATCGAAGTCTCTCAACGTTTATTCGACCATGTCAGTGGCATCGGGCAGATCACGTGTTACGTTTATATTCCATTATATACATTTTGTTTTGGAGGAACTCATTGTGAATGTAGCTGTATGTGTACCTTTGCTCTACATAGACGCAAAATATGACAGACTTTTTATTTGCTGGTTACGCTTTTTCTGCAGAATCTGCAATTGGCATCAGCTGGATATTATTCAATGGGCTATCCAGCAAAACTAACTGGGAATCATCATTCAACTTTCTCTAAACCGACTTAGAAGATTGTAAAAATCAGCATGTCCTCATACTTTAAAAATATTTGGAATAAAAACTGCACAAACAATCTTAAGAACATGAAACCCACTATTGGGGAATGGCATCCCTCATATAGATCACATGTTATTATGCCGATCAGACGTACATAATTGTTCATGCATATCTCCAGAAGGGCAAACATCAAACAGAGCGAACATCCTACCAATGTCCACTGACAGTGGAACGTATTCTTGTCGAGTGTGTCGATTTCCACATTTTGAGACAGAGCTATTTTGACGTAAATTGCATGGAGAAACTGTATAATGATGCACCCCTCTAGAAAATACCAGACATTGGTTTAGCGAATGAGGTTTCTGCATCACATTGAAGTAATTTATATATGTTACTTTTATGTTTTGTCGTATATATAAGGCACTCTTTCAACATCAGTGCCTTGTACCAATCGCCACAATTCCGTATTATATAATACAACCTGAGCAATAAGAATACAAAATTAATTATTAAAACGTTTCTAGGCATATCAGATAAATGCAGAAGTAGCTATTCATTGTTAACATAGATTTCCTTGCTTGTCTTGCTAATCGTTTTAGCTACTGCATATCGTCCACCCACTGTTAAAACAATGTCTACATATAACAATTTAGTAATAACTACAATTCAAGGACAAAATAAACACTTTTGCAATTTGTGATACTTCCACCTTTTATATGCATTTATTACTTTTTACGACTCCATGATCTTAAGGAAAGTAATAGAACGAGCAGAAAAAATAATCTTAGTAACTTCAGCATATGAAATGAAAATTTGGAACGAATTTACAATATCGTGAATGAAATCAAAATAATCCTAAAAGTTCAATCAAATGTCATAAAATATAGTGACCCGAATGAATTTCAGTGATGAATGTGCTGATGCGCCAATAGTCCTGGATGAGTTGATGCATCGCCAGGTTATACAATCGAAAATATCCTACATGCCGAATATCAGGTAGACCAGGGATTTTACCAATGGAGAATCAATGTCCTGTACAAACTCAAATCCAGTTAACAATATTGTTTACAAATGATCCTTGTAATCTATAGTCATGGAAAACAGTTGAACAAACAATATAGATATACATAACATACTAATTTCCATTTAAAACAATAGTCTTTTATGACATCTAATTCCGTCTGTAAACCGTCACTACTTTTTCATAAACTTGCAGCATCGTCATCATACGATATTAGGAACATCTGTATACTACCACCGTCAGTACCATCAATGCCCTTTCTTATAAAATGTTTCGCTACATCATTAATAATCACTGAAAATAAAAATGGTGAGCCACATTTATGAGCAAGGCAACCAGACTAAGCGGTCGATGGGTTTGAGATTTTTATCAATCCGAAAATTTATAAAATGTGTCATATCAAACGTTTCATTCAATGAATATTGCAATAACCTTGACAGAGCTCTCAGCTGACGCAAGTGGTTTGTTGCTCACATGTCTTAAATGGGACTGTGTAAAGACCCGGTGATCATAAATGTAACCTTAACACTTTCTGGGTGAATGATGTGTAATGGTCATTTTCATTTCATCCTTCGAAATAGAGAACACTGAAATCGTCTTCTTTGTTAGGTTTCAGACCTGAAGATAGTAAATACATCAGGCATGACCTAAGGCAACATGATTAATATTTGGTATTGTTAATCCAGAGGATGTATGCGTTATGTATATTTAATTGAA
Organism: Megalonaias nervosa; assembly: GCA_016617855.1. NCBI lineage: Eukaryota > Metazoa > Mollusca > Bivalvia > Unionida > Unionidae > Megalonaias > Megalonaias nervosa. Next base: position 4,097 of record JAECUM010006637.1, read on the forward strand.
TTGTTTGTTTGTTAGTTTTTAATTTTTTTATTTCATTATATGCTATTGTAATGTAACATTGTATGCTGGACTTGACCGTGTCTAAAACTGAGCTCATTTCTGCTTGACATGATTGAATTTGTCTAAAAAAATTATTTCATTTTATGTCAACAACTAATACATACCTTAATTATTCTCCATGTTTATCAGCTTAATATCAGAATTATTATTAACAGAAGAAGTAAATATTTATTTGGGGTTCAGGGTTTTGGACTTTCCTAAGTGAATTGTACAGGTTATGGTTTTAATTTTGTAAACATCGGGATGATTCTAGAAGGTTATTTTCCATTAGGTAATGGTTTTGTTTTTTTTTTAGAAAATTATAATTGTGACCTGAGGTCAAATAGAGAACTATATAATTTTGTAATTGTGAAAACTTGGTCATTCGTGCTCTAACATCTAGCACTTTTAAGTTGTATTACATGTTGCGATCAGGTGTTTTCGACTGGAATCTTGTTTTGTTCAAATTATTGAATTCAAGTGATTATTTTCTCTGGAAATACAAAGGTGCTCTGATAAAATTTTTGGATAGAGACATTCGCTGGAATTTATGCTGAATTCAACCCTGTAATTATATTTATGTGATTCAACAAAAGACTATTGACACATCAACACTACAATACCTACCACAGACACGTCATCGACTTCAGTTTGGGATCTTTTCTGGATTCTTACTGAGTTTTATTCAGGACTTTAAATTACTAGTACTTGTGTCTCTAATTCTTGGATTATTTTGGAATTAATTCGCAATACCGTAAGTTGTTTCTTCTCATTTTTACTTTCTATTTTAGGGAAATAAATACATTTGTTAAATTTCTCAAAGCTTGTTGTATTTCACTCTTTTCTGTTACTTATTTTAAGAGCATAGACTCGTAACGGAAAATTTGGCGCACTTCCGGGATACTAATTTTCCTAATATATTTCAGAAAACTTTGTTTCTGAAATTTAAATTCCCCTACTTTAGGAATGTTTAAAATCCCAAATATTATTTTACATTTTAGAAATCTTATGTGAAATCAACAAGCTTTTTACAATGTCATCTAAAGTGGAGATCTTTATTTCAAATCCTACCTAGGAACAGTTAGATTCCTTGAAAAAAGATGAATTGCGTATGCTTGCCAGAAAATATTATCTTACTGAAACAAAAGCTACTTTAACGAAGAAATAAATAAAACATATTTTGGTCCAATATTTGGTGGAAAAGAGTGTTTTAGATAAGGTGCTTTGAATTTGATTAGTAACTCTGTATGGACTCAAAGATAAGAGTAAAGGAATGAAAATTAAAATACAAGATTGAACTAGAGTTAAGAAAGCTCGAGCTTCAAGAAAGACAGATGCAGTTAGACAAAGAGGAAAGAGAGAGGAAAATGCAGTTGCAGTTACAGAAAGAAGAAAAATAAATGGAAATGCAGTTGGAGAAAGAGGAGAGACAAATGCAAATGCAAATGCAAAAAAGGACGACAGAGTATTGCAGAGAGAAAGAGAGAAGGAAGCGAAAGAATGTCAATTTAGATTAAAAGAATTAGAGCTGGCAAGTGAAAGGCACATACCCAGTTTACACACAAATTCAAGTTTAGATGTTACTAAGAATATTAGGTTAGTGCCCCCTTTTAGAGAAAAAGTAGATAAATATTTTCCTCATGTTCATAAAAATGCTGAAAATTTGAAATAGCCAAGAGAGCATTGGATTATATTATTACAGAGTGTAGTTTACAGACATCTATGTGTCCCTGTCAGTACAGCAAAGTGCTCACCATGATCTGGCTAAGGAATGAATCTTAAAGGGTTATGAATTAGTCCCTGAATCTTATCGGCTAAAATTCACGAACTATAAAAAAGAAACTGGACAAACGTATGTCGAATTTGCAAGAGAAAAAGAGCAGTTATTTGATAGGTGGTGCCTAGCCATGAAAAATGGTCAAGATTACAAAAATGCGAGACAACTCGTATTACTTGAAGAGTTCAAGAATTGCGTCCATAGTGACGTAAAGACTTATTTTCATGAGCATAAGGTCGAAACTTTAGAAAATGCTGCTCCTACTGCTGACGAGCATTCCTTTGCTCATAAAGTTTGTTTTGTAAGTAAGTCTTCCACTCAGCCGTCATCTGATAAAAAAAAAAATATTTCAGCCTATTACGAGCCCTTCTAAATTTCAATCTGGCACAACTTTTAGAAATCAAGTTTCTGGTAAGAATGATCAGAAATACTTATCTCTCCCTACTTGTACCTACTGCAAGAAGAAAGGACACGTTATTTCTGATTGTTAAAAATTGAAAAGTTAGCATCAGAATCAAGATAGACCTATTCTAAATGCTCCTATTTCTAAGAGGTCATGGGCACGGTCATGTATTGAAAACAATACATTTATTGGGTCTAATAAACCCAAGACAGATTTTATTATGGAGACTTATGAACCATTCATGTCGAAGGGTTCTATATCACTCTTGGATCATTCGGCCAGTCCTATCCCTATTAGAATGTTAAGGGACACAGGAGCTTCTCAGAGTCTTTTATTATAGGTACATTGCCTTTCTCTTAGAAGTCTTCTTCTAATGAGAGTGTTCTCATTCAGGGAGTAGAGTGCTGCTTTGTTATTGTTCCTCTCCATTGTGTAAATATGTCATCAGACTTAGTCTGAGGACACGTGACAGTCGGAGCAGTGTCTTCTTTACCCATTGACGCCGTTTATTTATTACTAGGCAATGACCTAGCTGGAGACAAGGTTGTGGTTAATCCACTTGTAACTGATAAGCCTTCTTTGGATCAGAAAGTTAACCCAATTGAATAAGAATTCCCTGATTTATATCCAGCTTGTGCAGTTACTAGAGCTATGGCAAAGAAAGCGCTTGAGAATAATGTTGATCAGGAAAGTATTCATTTAGCTGGCACATGTATTGGTCAGGCTTTTGATCAGGTCACTTTCACTGCTTGTTTGGATCAATCAAAATGTATTGATCACAGTGATCCTCTTTGAACTACTCATTCTCTTTATTCTAATCAGGGTGACAAACGACAATCACTTGTCGTCGAACAGGTAAAATATCCTGAGATCTCCTATTTGTTTCAAAAGGCCATTAGTGAAACTGATGCCACAGAAGTACATGTTTGTTATTTCATTAACAACGGGATTCTTATGAGAAAATGTAAACCTCACGAGGTACTTGCTGGTGACGAGTGGTCACTGAACTATCATATTGTAGTTCCAAAATTGTACAGACAGAAAATTCTTAATATGGCCCATGAAACTCCTCTGGCTGGTCAATTAGGGATTAATAAGACTTATCATAAGATCTTGAATCACTTCTTTTGGCCAAAATTTAAAAATGATGTTTGTAAATACTGCAGATCTTGTGATACTTGTCAAATGGTACGAAAACCCAATCAAAAGATACCTAACGGCTTATCTGCAACCTATTCCTGCATTTGACGAACCATTAGCAGAATAATGGTAGACTGTGTTCGTCTCTTACCTAAGACCAAGTGAACTAACCAATACTTGTTGACCATAATGTGTACGTCAACAAGATTCCCACAGGCAATTCCTTTGAGGAATATTAAAACTAAAACAATAGGAAAAGCTTTGATAAAGCTTTGTTTTTACTCAATTTGGCCTTCCCAAATCTCTCCAATGTGAGCAAAGGTGAAATATTATGTCTGGAATTTTCCAGCAAGTTATGTACTAATTAGGCATCCAACAAGTGACATATTCTGCCTATCTCCCTGACAGCCAAGGGGCTTTCGAAAGATTTCATCAAACTTTGAAAAATTTGATTCGGTCATATTGTTTTGATACGGGTAAAGATTGAGATGAAGGCATTCATTTACTTTTGTTTGCTGTTCGGGAATGAGTTCAAGAATCTGTAGGATTCAGGTCCTTTGAACTAGATTTTGGACATACTGTGCGTTGACCATTGAAGTTGTTAAAAGAGAAACTTCTTTCTAATGAAGATACCAAAGTTAATCTTCTCGATTATGTTTCCAATTTTAAGTATAAGTTTACAAAGGCTTGAGGTTGCAAGAACTAATCTGCACTCTACTCATTCAAAAATGAAATTAAGGTATGATAAAAATGCAAACGAAAGGCGTTTTCAGCCTGTTGATAGAGTTCTGGCTCTCTTGCCAATACCACAAAATCCTCTTCAGGCCAAGTATTATGGTCCTTTCACAGTTGAAAAGAAAGTAAATGATTTAAATTACACCATACATACTCTTGGGAGGATTAACAACAATAACTTTGCCACATAAATATGTTACAGGAGTATGTTGAGAGAGACAGGTTAATCATGCAATCATGCAATTAATTTAGTTGTACCTGTCGCACTCAGTCAGGATTTAAGCGTAGGAATGCAATCGGACTTTATTGACTTTAGAGTAACAAATCTTCGGAATTCAGAAATTATAAATAATCTGGGCCAGACATTTTCACATTTGTTACAACAAGAAAGGGATGTACTTAAACAGTTATTACTTGAATATAAGCACTTATTTCCAGATGTTTCTACGAGAACAAACAAAATCTATCATGACGTTGAAATTGTAAATTCCACACGTGTGAAACAACACCCGCACAGGATGAACCCTCTCAAAGAGGAATGCTCGAAAAAAGAAATTCAATATTTCCTAGAAAATCATTTCATAGTACCGAGTAAAAGTGATTGGAGTTCACCATGTATACTTGTTCCGAAACGAGATAATACTCTCCGCATGAGCACTGATTATAGAAAGGTGAACAGTGTGACTAAAACAGATTCATTTAAATTACCAAGAATCGATGACTGCATTGTTACAATTGGAAACGCAAGCTATTTAACCAAATCTGACCTTCAATAAAATATAATGAAACAAATATAAAATAAAAAGAATTTAAAACTAACACACAAGCAATTTAATTACATATACGTAACACATGTTCCTGTGTAAAAAATTTGAGAATGGTATGCGTAGGTATATTGTTTTACAAATATGTCTTTTACCCCTGCAAAGTTAGATTTATCAACGGAATAATATATTCATAATAGAAAAAGGCCATCGAATGAAGATGGTTATAATTTATATCCTTATCAACACAATGACCATTATCATCGTCTTAATCCTCATCTATTAATGCAACTTAGAGTCTCATCACAGTCTTCTCCCTTGTGATATTTCGATACAATTCAAGGTCGTTCTTGCACACGCATATGAATACATTACGTATACATTGATATCTACCCATGCAGACATTCATGTACACAAACGTAGACACTCATAAGTTCATGCTCGTCTTCCATTCACTCTAAAAAAATAGTTGTTCTTTCCCCAAGAATGAACACAAAAACTCATATGCACGAATGCAATGAAAGGAGCCTAAAATATGGCTTGCGAATATACGGCAAGAAGCAACTGACAACAATTGGGAAATGTGGCAATTATCAGCAATGTCATTGTATATAGAGACGAGATGGATGCTGTATATTTACATTCTCATTGCCCTGTTATTTCTACATCCCTTCCATACTATGTAGATGGTTCTTTAGTGCTATTCATTCTGTAAACTCAGTAAATTATTTCTTAAATCAAACATTAATTGAATCAAAGTTAGCTTTGTTGTATTATGCCAAAGAAGACCTTGGACAATATCAGATTAAATTTTTACTTCCTGTCCAAATAAGCTAGATTCAAAGTGCTTGTTCGACTTTCGAAAATCTCTAGTGAATCACGAAATTCTTCTGTTCACATGTTAATATAATACATGGTTTGGAACAAAATCTGACATCAAACATATGAAGGACTAAGTAAGGTTCGCATTTCATTCACTTCCGTAGTCCAAATTTTACTAGCTTATGCTCTCTGTTGGTCTCCAATCTTTACCCCTTGCATCTTTAATTTTTTTTGTCAATTGACATATACCTTACTGGCTGGGAGAGGCACCATTCTCTTTCCTCTATCTTTTTATTTACTTCAAAGGCGGAACAAAATGCATCATTAAAAAGTAATGTTTCATTCAAAAACTTAAATATGCCTTGCTCTGAATCACCGGAATTATGTTTGGACGAATATTTACATGTGATATAGGCGGTATTCTACAAACTGATCCACATACACACACACGTACACACACACACACACATACGTATGTATGTATGTATGTATGTATGTATGTATGTATGTAGGTAGGTAGGTAGGTATGTATGTATGTATGTATGTATGCACATTTTCAGTTATCTTCTATAACAAGAAAAATTAATGTAATGAATATTGTGTTTAAAGAAAATCATGTTATTCCGGACCAAAATAAGAAAGAAACGCTTGATACTTTCGAAAAGAGAAAGCATAAATACACTTATAATGAGCTTAACATTTCTCTTTCGATATCAAATACTTACTAGTCCGTAAGATAAATTACCTTGTGAACAAACATATACTTCATGTAGGTACCTTGTCAACCAAAAGCGATTCATTTAGGTACGCTGTCAACCAAAAGACGCTTGTCATCATATACAGATAGTGCTGCTTTGTGTGTTGACGCTATATAGTTTCATGATCGCATGACCTGAGTGAATAAATCTCTTGATATGTGCCCTTCTGATTAAATAAGTAATCCATTTTTAATTTATGACTGGTCACACAGCGAGAACACTTGTAAGATTTTAATATAAGTGAAATAGCAGGATGTTTAGAAAACGAGGTTTCTGGGACACCAAAGAGACAAATTGGATTTGCTGTACAGGCTACGCATATGAGAGTGCATAACACTACATTTTTATAAAGATTCTAACTACACTATATCTTCGACACCACATTATCTCCGCGTTCTTGTTTCTCATAGTGTCACTGTGCGTGTGTTACAACTTTGCATCAGAGACAGTCTGCCTTTCTTTCGTAGTACGTACCAATTGGTCCACATATTTTCCAGGTAAGAAATTCAAGGCATGTCCAGAACTATGTCACTTTCAATTGGTGAATTCATACAATTTGAGTTATTGGGTATTTATTTGTTAACAAAATATTATATAATTCCCTAAAAACCTTATAGAAAGATCTGTCTGAAATCGGATGACCAGCACTCTGCGTACCTACTTTTTGCTGGAATAACACTTTTTGTATTTATTTCATTTTCTGGAGTCATCTTTCATCATCATAATCTACATCAATTTTATCCCCGACAATTGAGTGTTGTACTACAGACTTAGTGAGTTATGTTGCTATTTACAAACTCTTTGAAGCCAAAACAATACAATGGCAGTTTAATAACGAATAATGAAAGTAATTTATATCAGTCTTTTAAGTAGCTCTAGGTGTATCCAACAGTAATGGTGAAAATACTATCCCCGAATCTCAAGAGTGTAAAGAACAAAAAATGGACTAGGAGTTCACACAACAAGAAAGTCTTGAATCTGTTACCACGACACTTATCATCAGTACTAAAGAGTAAAAGAAAAACAGTTAAACAAGAAAAGAAAAAACAAACAGTATAAAACAATTTGTTAGAAGATAGGCTTATAACCTGCGACGTAACCGATTCTTTTTCTCAAAAACGTGGTCAAACATTGAAAATGTTGCATAAGCCAGTCAAGTCGTCACATAAAGTATTTTCTGTAATCCAGGTAATAAAAGTGAAATCTTATTTAACCATAAGCAGAAGGCAAAAGCAACTTATAAAACAAACTATTCGGTAGTGCACTAATTAGGGGAAAATGAAGTCAAATATACTACAAATTATTTGAAAGATCGTGCATGGTTTTGGAACATCGGCGTGTGGTGGTTGGTGGTGCTTATCCATGGTTATTAAAAGTAATTCCATTTATACTCATTATTAATAATTAGAAAATCGTAAATATATTTGAAAAGAATGATGACTTCTGATGGTGGAATATATGTTTTGCAACAGGTATGTTGTCCGATTAGGTATTTTAATATAAATGTAGTATCGGTCTTTCTTAGGCGTACACTGTTACCAAATGTGTATGTTTTAGTTCTTCTCTCAGACGATTGCGATATGTGATACATGCAAATTGACGTTAGTAGGAATTCCCTTCCCTCACGCTTTCCATGCGTTGCTCCCGCCACATACCAATACAAAGCAATTTTTCAGTATATTTACATCATCTGTATGAGTTATCATAAAAGTCGTTCCGTTAACTAGATATGTGATAACTGTATACGTTCTTTTCTTTCTAGCAAATGTGTTCAACAGAGTAATTTGTTACGTAACGGTTTCGGATTATATTCTATATTTCTATTGATCAGACAAATATCACATCAAACAATGCTACCAGATTTCATATGTTTTGTTTCAGGTCACACATTGGTGTTGTCTGTAATGGACCACGGATGACCCAATTTAGCGTCTGATGGGTCAATGCATCATGGTCCGTGCTGTGTCTGTGTGAAGTTCTAGTGGGAATTCCGGCAGGCAGGAATGAATATCCCCTATCGTACCATAATTTTGCATTACTACAGTCGAATATGGCGTTTTATGTTTGTTAGATTTAATATCATCTTTCATTTTTGTTATCTGAACGCCGAGATGTTCTAATTTCAATTATTTAAATGATATATTGATTCGCAAACATGAAAATAACATATGAAGGTTTGGTACAAGTTAGTCTAATAAACAACAAAGGAAAATCAACAACAGCAATCAGTGACAGTTATCCAGATTTTTTGTGTGTCAATTTCATTAGAAAAACTTGCACAAAATACACGTTGATAAAATGAGGTTATTGACAACCGACATAGATTTATGAGGCATATATGCAGAACTACACGGCATTTACAACGATAAGAAGCATCACATCAAGTTATGTGAGACTAGTGACTCTCCAAAATACACTGTGTTTACTTTAATGCGAAGGAATACAAATATGAAATAGTTGCACCAGGATCAGATAGTTTTGTTGGTTAAGGTCTAAATTGTATTCCCTCATCACTGATACAGACAGTAAGTAAGCATGCATAGATATCACATAATTGTGCGATAAAGAACGATTTAAAACTCGAAATGAATAAGTATTGCTTATTCAATAATAAGGAAGCTTTCCAAGAGATGAATTTACTCAAGTCTTAGAATCATGAGATATATATCAAGACAATTAACAAAGTTACCCGTTCACCTTTTATCGATATACATCATTTAGTGGATAACGTAAACACATTGCTAAATGTCTAATATAATTTGAAATAATAGTGTAGCATTTAAATGGATATTAACATATACGCAAATGTAGTAAGAAAAAAAATCAATAGATTAGTTTGAAAAAATGGGAAAATAATTGTGTTTGTCGTAAATTCTACGACAGTTTATCCTTTCATTTTGTCTGGATCAGTATGATTCTTGTTAGACACTGCTTCGATTATATTTTTGTCCGAGCTATAGTAGACCACCAAAAAGACTCGTATTTTCGTATTTTCTTCAGAATCGTTAATCAGAGTTGTACAATTGCATGATCACTTACATGTACATTTCAAAACACCTACCAATAAATGAGTTAAGTCACTTGCTTTGTCTTTGACTTCATCTAAATTCCCACCATCATAAATTAGAAACAAAATTATTGTTTACTTCGTACATATCAACCAGTAACCCTAACATCTTATGCTTTTAAATGCAGCATAGATGCCTATAAAATATATTCTATGTTACCAAACAAAAATCTATACACAATTTAAACTCTCAAAATCACATCGAGAGTAAGCCTCTAAAGTTACTCAACTGCATTATTGCTTCTAAACACAAAATAAAAACTTAGTTTTTCTGCTGTCTCGGATAGATAAATAAATGAACAATAGTTAAAAGGTGTAGTCCGAAAAGAGTTGGGCAAAACAAAACGAAGGGATAAAACAACAGAAAGAATAAAAGCTATCTGCATACCGATATACTGTTACAAATAAAGGAATTAAATGCAGCAAACAAATTAGAGGATTTAGGAGGAAAGTTAAGAAGATTTTACATGCTGCGATTTATCCAGTATATGAAGGAAGATGGAGACCTGGTAGAGATAGAGAAGAGCTGGGGCAAATATCTAAATCCTGGATGACATATAATAATCTTTGGTGCATAAAATGTCTTTGACATATAGCACATTATTAAATTTTGACGTTGATGCAGTTTTCCCTCAGAAAAGCAAAATCCGGCAACTGGAGAAGTTATTATTCACAGTGAGCGAAAGTCTGGAAAACTTAAGCGCAGATAGCAAAATTCAGAAGCAGATCCCTATATCCCACATTGTAGAACACAACTGCAATCCATTTCCGATAAGTTCTCAATTATATATGTTTAAATTCTAGTACCTTAAATGTCGAATGCTATAACTATTGTTGATGATTTATACCATAGTGCTAGAGATTCATTTTTGAGTTTTTTCTTACAGTATGCTGTTGCGAAATATTTTTTGGTTACAAAATTGCACCATCTAAAATGTACTATCGGTTGTTTAAACTGAATGTGTTATTATCGATGTCGGAGTTTGCGTAGCGTTATCTAATTACAAATGGAATTTTCCCAGACAATAATTGGAGTTTAACACTACGTACATTCTTAAGTTGTGTAGAAACTGTAGGACGAAACATTGTATGTTAATCATGGATAGTTAATGAGAGCTTTATATGAAATCAGAATCACATTTAAATGAGCTCCATTGTAAACAGATCTGAAATAGCTGAAGAACTAGTATCCCTGTTTTCAGACTTTAATAGAATGGCAACAATAGCTATTATCTCGAAGGAATGTTTGCTTGTTTCAAGTTGAGTTTGTGTGAAAATATGGTCTAAGATAGTTTGCTTGCCGCATAAATATAAAGCTTGATACGTTACACTTTATAAAATAAATTATAACCTCAGAGCTGGGGGTAAATATTGTCGTTTTTATTTAATCTAGGTTGTGGTTGTAACTGAGAGGGTCTCTACAGTAAGGTGTGAATGGCAGTATTTAGCCCACTTCGTGGGCTCCAAAGCGGTCTGGCAGCTTTACTAATGAGTATATTCTCAGAGCTAGTAATTTCAATCTTTATTTTTTTACAACTTTTATACGATTGCATGAGTTGTCTACGCACACTAATAAAAAATATTTCTTTGGGATGCTTGTTAGTATATAACAATAAAAAATGGTAGTGGTCTTGGGTTCATTGTTCCTACTAAGTTAGATTTTCTATTTGTGGAGATGGATGGTAAGTTATTGGTTTCCGCAAAATGAAATAAGAGATTGTAAGACTGATCCAGGACTCTAATTGTTTAAAACTATCATATATGGTAGGCTTTTGAGAAAAGAAAAAATTATATGATACTGACTTTTTGTTCGTAGTAGTTGTTATTTATTTCTGTTTCGTGGAGTGATGCCATATGTTGGTAGTTTTGAAAATGAGAAAAAGATCATTTGCTACCCTAGATAGCACGAAACACTTATGTTATTTTTCTCCAGCTCTGAAGCACAAACGACACATTTGTATTATCTTGGCTGATGTATAAGAAAGACAAACACAATAACAAAACAAAACCAAACGTCTAGACATTAATTTTTATACCATCCACTTTTAATCTTCTACGGTTGATCTGGCTTTCAATAAATGTCAAATTAACGTTATGATCTTAGAATTGAATCAAATTTCAGTCAATGTACAATTTGGTATTATTTCTAAATTTGCTTTCACTGTTTTCATATGTGTTATTGACTGTTCTGCTTGTATCCTTGAATATCCATTTAGTTCTTTCTTTCCATCTGTTTACTTTCTGAAATTTTAACACTACAGCGGCAATTTATAAAAAGTGGGTGAATATTGATATTGTGCATACTTCAATGTATATCTATGCGAGCGAGAGGAATACTGATTACTTATTCATAGCCATTTACGCAGGAACACAGGTACACAAACTAAAATATTCGTCAATAACTCAAACTTTACTTTCGATCACTTTAAGAGGTACCCTTTATTTGCCTCGGAATCTCGAAATAAAAAACACAATTATATGACTCTGAAATGCGGCTTACAAAAGTACGAAATAACGAGCAAAAGTAGCAAAAACTGGGAAATGGTGCAAATCCTCATATACGTTATGCAAAAAGAAGTGAGAAGGCTCTTTTTGTGTTCTAAGTGATGCAGGAGTTTCATATCCCAAACATACTATTCGGTATAACTCGAGTCTTCCATTCTATAAATATATGCAATCTGCAATGTCACAAATTTTATTTCAATTAACAATTTAGTTTTTACGTTTTGAAATACAAAAGATTGAAACAAAGTTAGTTGTGGGGCCTAATATAAAACGGAATGCTGGCCAATTTCACACTAAAGATTTTGTTATGTATATCTATATTATATGTTGCATATTATTATATTGGTGTTATTCTAGAAAATGATACCCGCACATGCGTATATAAATACATACATACATACATATTATATATGTATACCACGAACAATATGGTATCACAGTATATCGAGGTATTTTTCAACATACTGTGATACGTACTACAGTATACCGCAGTAATATTAGTGAACAAACATTTTATATTCTTGGGCAGGGGCATGACACGTGTTCTTTTACTGAAATGTCCTTCTGTCAATAGCTGCAGCCATATAACACCATGATATATATTATATTATTTGTAGAAAACAAAATTAATTACCTAGGGATAAAGAAAAATAATATAGCTCAGCTCAAATTAAACTCCCATAGAATATATGAGGATTTGCACCATGTTCTAGTTATTATACGCTAATAAAGTACTAAAATGACGTTTCATTCTCAGAAAGTTATATGTGGCACATATACCTGCCGTAACATCCCAGCTTGCCACGACGCTGGCACATGCAGCACGTGTTAAATATGTGATTAAATGGTCACAAATACAATTTTATTTGTAATATTCAAAATTAATGTGATAAATAAATATTACAAAAGTCAAAATACTTTTTGGAATGATTGTGTCTTGAAATGAAAACATGATGTTAATATCATTAAATTTGTAATGTTTTTGCTTGGGAATTTCCGTGCATTTTGGATACTGACGAAATTAACGGTAAATTGAAAACCGGTAATACTGAGTATCTCAATATGAATATCTATTCATTCATATATCTATCATTAGATCTTGTGCTGTCATGAAACAAAATTCAATACGTTAGAGAGGCAGGCGTGTAGTCTCCGTAATTGATTAGCCACACAGAAACAGAAAATATTGTCCAAACTGACCCATATTGATGTTTCAAATTTCTGGATTACATTTGTACAAGAATACAATAAAATAAACACACGTCTATATTGTACAATGTTTTAGCTGTCCGAAGTTTTCATACTATTCAAATTTAGATTTTATTTTGCTCCACATCCAGACATGGTGCAAATTCACACATTATTCTAAATATGCATACGTGCATTACACCATTCATATTACATACGTACCTGGATACATGTGCATCTATTTAAACTTGTGCCTACGAATGGAGAAAATTGTCTACTAGTGATGGTTGCAAAGCATGCAAAAGTGTGCTCTACAATCATTTTAAATAGAAAATCTCAGGTTATTATTTAGTAAAATGCCAGTCAGTTCCACTATATAGTTCACATTTTGATGTCATTAAAAATAAGGTAGTTAAATACGTTACCTTTTTGTAAACATAGACGTTTTATTCCTTAAACAGTTCAGTTAATTTTTCGTGCTCTACATGATTATTCAGAATGCATCTAAATATGTATCTATATTGGATCTTTTGGCAACATTATTAACTATTCATACGTCCAATTTTAGAATATGTTTGTGAACGTGGGATAATTGCCAAATAAAATATTCAGAAATTGTTAAGAAACGTTCAAACGGTAGCTCCATAAATTGTTCCAGGTCAACCAGGTTGTTGTTCTGGAAAGTCTCTTATGCAAATTCTCCTTGGAAACCTCTTACACAATGAAGGAAGAATTTGAAAAAAAATAATCAAATATCTAAATATTTAAGCGACCTTCTCCCACAAAAATGAAATCAGGCCTCCTCTTACCATCTTCTTACCTTTCAAAATGCATCACACCAATCCCTTCCAGACTATATTTTTCAAAAGTCTTTTTCCCCATCTAGGAGCTTTCTTGCAACATTCTATTTCAAGATTATCTCATCCAACTAACTTTAATGTGTACAAATTAAGTCATTACATTTAAAATATATATTCATGTTTTCTCTGTCTCTCTTTCTCTCTGAACAACTACAAAATTACTTTAAATCATTTGTTTCTTCGACTGTTTCTAGCGAATACATATGTACATATGTTTGAATGCGGTTGTTAATATTCTTTCAAGCAATTGCGTTTTGTCAATTAGTACAACAAATGGCGAGATAAAATAAGAAATCATGAGCAATGGCACAGTTTGTATGCAGATGTCAAAACGTGGTCGAGGAAATTATGTTCTCCCTTAAGGAAGCTATTTGTGCATTGAATATGGATTACTGTCACAAACTACATTAAAACAGAATTTCACAATTTTATTTCTTCTTAATCTTCGCTCTAGCTTGAAAATATTAGCATCATAGAAATGCGTGTTTGTCATATATCTACGTCTTTTTCCACTGCTACATCAACTACTATCAACTGCTTCTTCTTGTACTGCAATAACTAGTAATAACACTACTGTTACTGAAGCCTATTTCATTCCCTCGTGCACTCTCCTTTAACTGTTCATATTTTGCTTCTATCATTCAATCATAAACCATTTTTCCGAAGATTAGTCTTCATTTCAGTAAACGTGCAATTCTTTTTCGGGAATATGGTCTGGGAGGAAAGGATCTGATATCGGATGGGTGCTTGTGGTCCAAAAGAGTGTTGATGAACAACTTGAAGAGACAGTAGTGTTACGCTGCATGTTTGCATATACTGTCTTGCTCTTGATCGAGCATTCTGTGTTTAAAGTAGCAGTCTGATTATGTTTATCTAATTATTTTCCTGTTGTTCGTTCAAGTGATATAATGTGGTGTAATTGACGTTGTTTCAAGGATATAAAATATCTTAAAGCAATTCATGTTAAACTTGCGCGAAACAATTTAATGGATTCTGCGAAGAGAACGTATTCGTTCACTTAAAAATTGGGCCGGAACCTATTATCAGTGATTAATGGTATTTTTGAAGCAAGACATTTACGTGAAACATCATTCTTTTAAATGTCTTGTGTCACTTGTGAAGACACCCATAAACAACCCAAACTGTTAAAACATAGCTGGAGCAATTGCCTAGTGCATTCACAAACGCACGTAATGAGGCTAACCATGCAGAGAAGGGCACGATACATTGTTTCCGACACTTGTTTTTCAAAGTTAACAGGGCTATTCATCTTAGGACGGCAAGCTTACAACACACGTTAAAACAATATGATATATATTTTAGTAACATAATAACAGGTTAAAAAGTGAAATTGAATCATGTTGTTTCTAGTGACTATACGTTTTGTTACTGAGTAACATAAATACGAACATTTCAAGCCTCGTCAGAAAAAAAGAACAATTTCCAGAAACCGAAAGTCTTCTATAAAGTTTAAGTTAGACCCTATCATTGTACAGAGACAACACAATGTATCCAAAATACTGAACAACAGTTTCTGATATAGTACAACAATAAATTGCAGAGGACAGAAAGGAAGGCAACATATGAAACAATTAGGTAGATTATGATGCCTATAGTCTGTCTATCATGTCTACCATCTGTCATGTCCACCATCTGATCGAACGACACACGACTATAACAAAGTTGTGGACAAAGACACGACGTTAACTTGAAGAAAATATCTGATTAGAAGCAATACAAATCAGTAATGTTCAAATACAGCAGACAATGCATGACCAAGAAATAGTCTAGCAGTGATTTATATTGATCTTTATGGTTGCAGGAGATGTTTTAATACTTTATGACATATGTTACGAATTCTGCCTCCGGAACATATGCCTTCACTGCAGCATTTTCTCTTTGGAAGAAATTACCTTAGAATTATAATATATTATATATACTTTTCAAATTGTTTTTGTGGGGGTTGGTAAAAGTAATAAATACGATTTTACATCATTGTATAAAGTCTTATTTAATGTCTTTTGCATTTTTAAAAAATAAACAGTTTTGTGTTCTCACATTTTATTTAATAACACAACAAGCTCTTATAATTTTATCCCGTCTAAAATTATGCGCACAATGTTTATTATCTCTTGATACTTACACTACGAAGTACTATGCCTACACTACTGTGTGCTATGCCTACACTACAAAGTACTATTGATTATACTACCGCATGCCCCGCCTACATAACATATGTGCTATGTCTACACTAAGAGGTGTTATACTTACTAGGATGTAATATGCCTACATTACGACGTGCTGCGATGTCTCTGATATTGAGTTTCCCTCCACTGAAAAGGCCACAATCAGACGTTGCAGTTTATTTGAGAATTGTAACCACGATATCCTCCAAATTTCAACTAATTCTAAATGTTTCTTACCAATATAAAGTACGTTGTTATTGATATGCATATTTAAAACTAACAGACTGTCTTGTCCGACTGTCTTGCCTGTTTCACGTAGCAAAAAAAGTATTATGTACCTATGAAAACTGTACAACTATTGAGAATTGTGTGGTCAGATAATGTTGAACTGTTACTTGTATCACGCTATGTGTGTCAAAATTCACATGTGTGTACTTGTAAGTTTTAGCAGCATCGTTTAATTAATGTGTTGAGATAAACTGGCCGTCAATGCATGAAAAATTAAAAACGCATAATAATATTTTTATATTTGTAAATGGAAAGTAAACGTAGTTTATTCTGTTTTAATTTCCAAATACAGCGTCTGTCACTTCTCGGTCTATCCCAGCCTCATCACACTGTTTAAGCAGATATCCAACCGACCCTTTTTCTTGTCCGGCGTTATGACTTTTCCAAGCAGTCAGCATTTTATAGTACTGTCTTACTGTATCTCCTCCACCACGCTCTATCTCATCAATTTGTTTATCAGAAAGACCTAACAATTTTGCCAGAAGCCACCATCCTTTAATAAGTTTATCCAGTTTTCTTGACAGAACGAACAATTCATCATCAGACGGGGCTCTTCTAATATCTAAAAAGAAACAGAGACCGAGGAGAATTATATTTGCAATTGGTTTTATAAGACGTTTCTAAATTGATAAAATTATCGTATTACTGCCATACATGTTATGTTCTGTATTAACCATTCATTAACAGAACAAACTAAAAGATGAAATGTCATGGCAACATCAGTCAGTATACAGTTTATCTCTTTCAGCTGTAATGTCTAGATCAGTAAGAGCTTTAAATGCACAGTCAAAGCCTCGGAAATATAAATAATGTAGTTTAGATGATAAATGTGTTTGAATAACAAACAAAACTATGGTTTGCCAAGCGTTGTTGTTAGAACAAATATAAATGCTTAAAGGTGAATTACAAGCTGTGACTTACCTTTTTTATGAGGTCAGTGGTGTAGAATCAAATTAAGCTATCATGATGTTTATTGATACAATGATGAATATATTACGGTATATAATCCTCTTTTGTCTCTTATTTTGTTAACTTACCACCCTCCCCTCATTCTTTGATTCCATATAGGTCAACATTTTGTTCCAGTTTTGAAGACTACATTCCAGCACAAAGCGAGAGTTTTCTCTTCGCACCTACAAGATCTAACGTCAATGGAACTGTGTGGATTGCTTTAAAAATAATATATTTTATAGTAGTTTAAGTATTTTTAAAGGACTAGTAAGTATAATTAGGTGATATGGTGCTTTACTCCCAGTATTCCAGTCTCCACATTCATTCCTCCTTAAACACGCTAAGTGCATAATGTGTTTGCCTTAATAAGTTTTGTTCTAGTTAGCATGTCAACATATCAGTTTCGTAGAACAGAATGTCAGCACAGAAATGTAATGTTCGCTGTCGCGTCAACACAGCAATTTATTGGCAAGACAGCGTATCTGTCTAGCAATGTATTATTAAGATATCATGTCCGTACAGCAACGTATTTGAATGACAGCATGTCTGTACAATAACGTATTAGTCGCAATGCACACTGAAGAGCTATGCCATAATTTCTAAATTAAAAATACATTTGTATTAATAGTAAATGATGAAACCATGCTTTGAAGTAGCATATTTATATAACCTAACATTGTGTTCGTCACTCATGTGTATATTAATTAATCATGCGTCTTTCACCACATTTGTTCAACAGATGGACGATACCTTCTAAAAACACTGGACGAAGATGATATAAATAAACATTAGAAAGACAGTAAGATCGCTTTCAATGAAAGCTGTTTAAATGCAGAATAAAATAAACGTCACGTTCTTGGAACAATCAAGACTTTAACGATAATTTGGTCAGTTAATTTCGTCCTTCCCGTCAGCATAGTATATTATCATTGAAGTGTAAACTTCTTATCTGAAGAAATGTTAAGAATGTAATATACCCTGTCAGGCCACCTTTAAGTATAAACAAATGTTGTCATGCATGTAGAAGTGTACAGTAAAAAATAGTAAAAGTAGACAAAATAACGGAAACCTAAATTAAATTCAATATATATATAAACGTTTAATATTCCCTGAGATTGAAGCTCTAGTATTTATCCTCCATCAGTCATGTATTATGTATATTTGTATTGTGAGTTTAATTTTGTCCATGATTGTAGATTGCAATGATCTTTTGTAAGCAACGTATTACATGGCTAATGTTTATGAATTATTATACATCTTAGTTTACGATAATGATTCCATAAATGGAGTGTTTGCTAGGATTCCGGTTCTAGACCCAGCCTTGATCATGTATCTGTATGCAGCTTGAAGGTAATTTTATATTGGTATGATTCGACGTCTGAAACCAACTCTCCATTATACGCTATAATGTTCAAAGTAGACACATTGCATGGATAACTGCGTGCATTTTAATATTTTAGTTTTACCTGAAACTTGAGACGTAATGCCTTCATTTATTCTGACGACCTTTACCCTTCAATTTTACCACAACTCAGTCAGGAAAGATCTTTGTGTCCTAACATGTCTGAAAGAAATACTTCATTTCCAAAGGCGACGGTATCATGAACAAATTTTTTAGAGTAGCAGCAGGCAGGGTGAACCCTACAAATTGGTTTCGAGCAAGTTTTTCATAAACTAAATGTTCCTACGTAAGCTGGAAAAAAATAATGTCAATAATTATAAACCGAACCTCCTAACTTTATTATTACCATTATAGTTTGAAAAAACGGATAATAAATCGTTTTGAGTTAGCTCATTTTTGTTATTTTATTTTTGACTTTTTGTTTTTATTTTTATAATGCGTTTAGTTTACTTACCGGGTCAATTAATTTTTGTCGTTCACCCTGCCTGCTGCTATCGTTAATTAAACAGCCAGTATAAATATTATTAATAATGGTCGTTATTGGCGAACCACACTTTGCAAGACTTGCAAGAGAGCGGCTAGAAGCAATTAGAAAATATTTACCTACCAGTGATGCTGTCAAGCAACAATTACAACAGCGTCAGGAATCTCATGTTGAATTTGAAGAGGATACAAAACAATTATTTAAGCCTATTACAGAGACAACTAAACCTCTTCTTCCTGCTTTAGAGAAAACCGCTGAGGCAACTGGAAAAATAGCAGAAAGAACTAAAAAAAAACCAAAAAAGATTCTGCGAGAACTTCCAGCTGAAATAGCTGCTGCTCAACCAATGCAAGAAATACTTGAAGGTATTGACCAAGCTCGTGCTGAAATAGGTGATATAAATGATCGTATACCGGAATCAGAAAAAGAACCAGAAGTAAGAGCCAGGGTTAATTTGGTTGAAAAGTTTACTGAAGAAGGTATTGATCTTTTTAAAAAAGCCGAAGATCTAAAATTAATTGAGATTGCTGTAAGAGATTATTATAATCGAAGAAATTTATTAAAATCTGACTTCGCTGATGATCCCATAAATGAGGATACTTGGCACAAATGGATATATCGTATACGCTATAATATTAATCAAATTCGAAAAAACGATCCAAATTTTATTGACTATAAAAATAAGATAAATAACTATATTGCATAACAACGATCACCAATACTATTACCACCACTACCACAACAACAATTATCGCCACGACAACCACAACCAGTCAGAACAATAAGTGAGAAAAAACGGCTAGAGGCTCCCAGTAGTACAGAAGACGATGAAACCGAATGGGAGAAGGAACAAAGGGAAAGATATAAAGAAGAAAAAAGGAGAAAAAAAAGAGAAAAAGAAGAAGAAGAAGAAGAAGAGAGAGAAAATTTGTTTTCTTTGGATTTTATAAAACCTTATACTGGAAGCGGTCTCTCTACTGGATATAATCTTACTCCATGTCCTAATAACGTCCTTGCTGATGTTGATCGATTAGAAATCCTCATCGGAGGAAAACGAGCTGGTAATAATTCTCCAGAAATAATTAATGAAGCAGCCGATATTTGCAGACGGTTATTTACAGGCGGTATCATGGACGTTGATGTTTATCAGTCTCTTATTAATGAAATTGCCGTGACTGAGTGACTGAGTACGTAATTAAATACAATTACTATAATAAAATGATCGTACATAGTACTCAACGTGGACCAACCATGGTCAGGGTAATAAACTCACGATTACCAGTATACAAAACAACCTACGGAGATGGACTAGGTGATGTTGTGCAGGGTCTGTTTAGAAGGATAGCCCCAAAAGCAATACCGATCGCAAAGCAACTGGGAATGAAAGCTATTGATGTTGTTAGTGAAAAAAGTATTGGTGCTATGGGTAATCTCGCTGGTAAAGCATTTTCAGCGATCAAAGATAGACTAGCACGATTAATACGACGAAAACCTCAACCAGTAAAATTACCTAGTACTGAAGTAATGCCTGCAAATGTCAGTAAAATAATAAATCAAGTTGCTAATCAAAAACTAGCAGAGTTGCCTGATGTACCAATGTCAGAAAATGAAAAAAATATAACCGCTAGTCTGATAGCAGGAAGTGGTCTTCGTTTTAGACGATAGTAAATATAATAAAGATGTTCAAATGTATATCTGATCCCGCATTTGACATGGACGCACCAGTACTTAAAGATGAGTCTGTGCGTGATTATAAATATTATTCTTATGACGCTCGAATTCCAGATCAGCGTGGACGAATTGAACTACAAGTTCAAGATACAAGTAGATATTTCTTACCCGCTGAGGCTTTTATTGAAGTAGAAGGTGAAATTTTAAATAACGCTGCTCCTGCAGCACCAGTAGCATATGGAGCCGATGTTAGGGTTGCTTTTGGTAATAATGGCATCATGGCGTTATTTGATAGCGCCGCGTATATGATTGACGGAAAAAATATTGAATCAATTCAGAAGGACGTTGATGTTGCTACAACAATACTTGGTCTTGCGAGATACAGCGATGATTATTCAAGATCAGCTGGTCCACCAATGATGCTTGTAAAGGATACTTCTGACCGTCCTGACAACAGACAATATGAAATAAGACGACCAAGAAACTTCGCCGACAACGCTGACGCTGACGTGTGGCCTGTGGTTCATGGTGCTAATTCAGAATTTAACTTAGGATTTGCAGCACGTCGATCAATGTTAAAAGGTGGCAGAAGAGCATTTTCATGCGCAATTCCACTTTCACATATTTTTGGATTCTGTAGAAATGTCAGAAAGGTTATTTTTGGAGCCAAACATACGGTTGTACTAGTACGGAAAGCCACGGACGATGATGCATTATGGAGACCCATTGGTGATCCTGGTGAAGTAATTCTGACAAAACTTTCATTGTGGATGCCGGTGATGACTCCATCAATATCTGAAGAAGATCGTTTACTCTCTTTTATGAATCAAGGTGGTAAATCAGCGTTGTCATGGTTAACAATAACCACAGATGCTATCCAGAGTAATATTGATGGTTTATTTACGTGGCATATAGCATCACAACAAGGTGTTTCTGCACCACGGCATATTTTTATTGCATTACAGAATAATGCACGAGTAAATAATCAACTACGTAGTATTATGATATATGATAATCTTGGTGTTTCCGAGGTTTCGTTAAGAATAAATGCACATCAAGAACCATCCGAGGATATATTGTTGAATTTCGATCAAAATCATGTAGCACGTGCATATCATCGATTAATGACGTTCATGGGATGTGATCAAAATATTGATACTGGTTTACAAATATCACAGTTAGATTTTACAACGTTGTATCCGATTTATTACTTTTCGCTGGAACATTTGGATTTATACAGACAGTCAGTAGTTGATATACACTTTCTAGCTCGCGTTCTGAAGCCAGTAGGAGCAGTAGGACCACCAGTAGTAGAAGGTATTGACAATTACAGAGCAATTGCTGTCATACTTAGCGATAAATCAATGTTACTTGAAGGTATTGGTGGACGCATGCGAACTGTTGATGCTCCAGTAGAAAACACGTAATTAGATCATCTATGAATATTATAATGTCATATAATCACGTTAGTGTTAGTCTGACTCCTGGTCAGATTAAAAGGATACAATCAGCATCAAAAAATGACTGTGGATTAACCATATTGCTAAAGAAAGAGCAGATGAGTGGTTCAAATAAATTATCTCTTACAGAACGTCAGCTCAGGCATTTCAATGAAGCCAAAAAATCAAATAAAGGTATAAAACTTAATCTTTCTGCGGGTACCATTAAAGACATCGTTAAGACGGGTGGTATATTTCCACTTCTTGCAGCTATACCAGCATTAATTGCCGCTGCAGCCCCAGCTGTGGCAAAAGCAGCTGCATTAGGCGCTGTTGGAACCGCTGCTGGAATGGCATTAAAGAAAGCAACCGGACAGGGAATTATGCACGCAGAAAATTTAAAAAAAGATCACGGGCAAAACAACACGGAAGACGTCTAAGAGCACCAAACGTACCACAGCCGGGCCGTCTAAGATTATCAGGCCCAGCATACGGTCGGGGTCTAAGATTGCCAGGGACTCCACATTCATGGTACGGAAAAGGCCTAAGATTACCAGGGACAGTTTACTAATATCTCCTATGTCCAATTTTGATTTACTAGATGCTGCTAAAAAATTAAAAATAAAAAATTTTAGAGGAGTTTTTATGCGTGATCAATTACCAAAAAAACCAAACAATATTGAAACCGGTATTATTAATCTCGACAAAAACTCTGGTCCAGGCACACATTGGGTTGGATATGCAATTGATCCACGTGGAATTATTTATTTTGATTAATATGGACTAGCTCCACCAAAAGAATTCTTAAAGTATGTTAGCGGCGATCAAAGTGCTCCAATATGGTATTCAACGTTACCAACACAAACATTAACTGATCCACCAATATGTGGTCGAGAAGTACTTAACGTACTTGATGCTGTATCAAAATCAACAAAACCACCTCACAAAGCTGTGTATGAATATACTACGTTGTCACATTTAAACAGACATTAGTAAATATAATGGTGGATATTTACGGAAGATCTTCTCGTGGTAAAGCTCAGCAGCAAGCTGATTTATCTAAATACGCAACTCTCGATCAACTCAGAAATGAGATTGACGATTTATTAAATATTACAAGTGTTGATCAAAATGAAGTAGTTGTTTTTCAGGATAAGGAAGGAGATTAAAAACTAGTAATATACAACTGCCAGATGTACTTATACGAGTTCCTAATGCGGTTGTTAATAATATAGTTACTTTTACTGATCAGGGTAAAATACAATATTCCGGTACGTCAGTCAACGATTATATTAAGAAAGCTGGCGATTCGTTCAACAGTGACATTATTATGAATCAAAATAAAATTATAGACCTTGGAAACCCAGTCGCAGATACAGACGCTGCAACAAAGAAATATGTCGACGATCAAGAATCTAAGTACGTATTAGTCAACGGCGGTATAATGCGTGCATTTCTTAATATGAATAATAATGGTATTAATAATCTTAGAACCCCAGAATCTGATTTTGATGCTGCGACGAAGAAATACGTCGATGATAAGGAAATTCATCTAAACAAAATCGATGACGAAATGACTACACTCAGTAATACTTTCTCTAGCCATGTAGAAACGTTCTTAAATTTTCGTAGAAATGTAAACAAAACCATTAAAGATTTTTTTGGGGAACAACCAACTGTTGAAATAAAACTAGCCGACGTTAACATGAAACTCAATGATATTGTCAGTGGAATACCTAATATTGTTCAAAAAACTAATCTGATTAAAATTCCACACGGACAAATTAAAAATATCGTGCACACAGTAGCATCAGGATCAACAACATGGACACCGCAAAATAACACACTCGAACATACCGCAGAAGTAACTGGGTTATACAGGTTATCTATATACGGTTCGGAAATTACTGCGGCAACTTCATTACCACCAAATGTATATCATAATCCTCTATTGGTGATGCTAACCAAGAATATCAAAGAAATCTTTACGTTAATATCAACGTAAATACCTCCGAGACGTTACTGGTGGTGCCTAGAATTCGCAGCTGAAACTTAATTAAATGACGTTGTTAGTATAATGAATCAAAACCAAGGATCTCAGTCTCGCATCGACGTTCAACGTTACAGATGCAATCAGGTATGTGAGCCTTTTGACTAAACTAAATAATTTTATCGATTATTATAACACGAAAATAACAAAATACAAAAGGCGGATAGTTGTTATTGATGTAGTTGTTTACTCGGTTTCTGCTGTTATTGCTGGAACAGGATTATTATTATCAACATTGACGATGACAGCACCTACTGTTATAACCATCATTGTTTCAGCATCAACGACTATTGCTGGTGTTCTCGGTATTATAGCCAAAAAGATAGATACCTGTACAAATGCTAAATTGCACGATTATATGATTAAATTACATACAGTGGCAGAGGCATGCTCTAAACTATCTTTGTATATTTCTTCGTGTGTTAGTGATGGTGAAATATCCGATACTGAATTCGCGATGATGATGAAAACCTATGATGATGCGTTTAAGGTAATCGCTAATGATTTTAACGAATTAAATAACAACGATAATAATAATGACAGACAGGGAGTTACTTCAGCAGATCGTCACTAATACGACTCCGTCAAAAACTACTATGATATCGTTAAGTTCGACCAATCCTGAATTTAGTGTCAATTTTCCAACATCAATTCCAGCAAAGGAAATAGCATTAGCACAATTGCGAGTTTATTATAGCTGGCCCAATATTAGATCAAAACCATTTGGTGGACTACAGCCAAATAATTCATTAGTATTTGCTAATAAGAATAAGCCTGATGGAACTCCTGATTGGCAAGTAGTTGCTATTCCAACGGGCAGTTATCAAATACAGCAGATTAATGATGAGTTCCAACGCAGAATTAAATCTATTACAGGAAAAGAATCAAAAATAGCAATTACTGTTCACGAACCAACATTATCTGCGGTGATTGAAATAAATTCCCCTGATTATTCTGTAAATATTTATCAAAGTTCGATTAGATCAGTACTATGATGGCCTGAAGTTCCAGCGGTTTATCAAGGACCACCAGAACCACAACGATCTGATTTCGTCATAGATGTTGAAAAATTTATAAAACTTCCAGAATATTGAAAAACTTATCCGTTTATAGAGATTCCGGATGCTTATCGTGGTTATGCACAGTATACTCATTTTATAGATTTCGTTCGGGGTAAAGGTTCAACAAGAATAGCAACAATTAATGTTGAAGAAATTAACTCAAAATCAAGACCAATTAAATCTGAACATGGACGTATACTTAATGATCTAAGAAATTTATTTTCCAGCATCAGCACTTCCTACAACGATGACTTAAAAAATCAAATAATTGAAACAATACAATATTTGAATCAGGTTGCATCAGACTTAGAATATTATTGAATCACGGAAGAACAGCTACCAACATTTGTAATTCCGGGATTTAACTCTGAGGAGCTAAAGAAATCAGTTAATGATCTTATTGATGAACACTTTAAAAGAATATGTGATTCATGGAAAAAATTAATACCTACACCAACTATTCTTAAATATAATAATGATCCACATGGTGGAGGCCGCCCTATCTCACCTGGTATTGTTAATATAACATCTACGATCTCGGTCAATCTAGTATGTGACGTAATTGATGACAGCTATCAAGTAGATCTTTCAAAGTCTAACCAGGCCCAACAGGGGTATATATTATATGCATTTACACCTCAAATACCGCCCGGGTGGTTAATTGTATCTGAGCCAATTAATCCAATTTATCTACGTGTACATAATCCATTATTGTCAAGAATAAATATCAAACTTACTGACCAGACAGGATACATTTTGGATCTAAGACAAGAATCACTTAAGATTAATTTGTATATACGCTCGTAGAACGTCTGAGTAAATCATCAGGGGGAAAAAAATAATCTGATTCTGAAATAATCTGATGGGTAGTTTGCTAATCAAAATTAATAAAAATCTGAATAATAATCAATTCCTATGATTAAAGCAATTGTATGTATAATAAAGCGAGATAACTCTGCTATCTCTCTCTGCAGAGTAAATTAAACGATTATGTCCCTTACTACTACGTTCGATTTACTGACAACAAATACATCTTGTTTTTCGTTAATTATTTAGTGATTTATTTGTTTTCTGTAAGCAATCAGCTGTTAGTAAAACATCAATTTGTAACAGAGAGGGATATTTAATGCACCTTTTGACTCTGATGACTTTAAATTCACGTCAGTTTTATATGCCAAATGCGTAGTTATTTTTAGCTCTAACACATGTATTTTGACCTTAGCGAACTATAACTCATACGTGCAATTATTTTATGAATTTTGAAAAATTGAAGTACAGTTCTACATTCTATTAGTAATACAAGTTCTGTGAGACAGCGCAAATATTTTATATACTTAAATTTAACTGTATTATTGATAAGAGAGCGATGGCCGAAGTGGTAAGGCGTTTGGACGTAGATCGAAGTTGTGCAGACTCTCGCGTGTTCGAGTTTCCAAAAATGCTAAAGATATTTTATCTTGCATTTGGCGACGAATGCTGTTTATAATTGGGGGTACGAAACCCAACAGACAAAATAATACAACTTTCCCACCATGTAACCACGTGGTGGGTGTAATTTTGCACTCCCCGGGTTTTATATGGGGGGAGAGTTGTATAAAATCTGTTGGACGGAGATAAATCCCCCCCCCTTGTATTCCGTCCATTGTTAAGTTTATGTTTGTGCCGTCTGCAAAAATCAAAATCATCACCATTGTATATATTCATATTCATACAATCATATATTCATTAGGATACGTTTATATGTAGCCTCTGATCCTGCTAGGATGTCATATGACAACCTAGGGGGTCACATGGGGTTTGTGCTGTCTGTTTCGTCTTTCGAATTTCCTCTGATCCTGCTAGGATGTCATATGGCAACCTAGGGGGTCACATGGGGATTAATTCAAATGCCCCTGAACTTGCTCGCATGTCATATGACAAGCTAAGAGTTCATATGGGGTTGTGTTGTGATTATATGTTTTGTAAATATTTTTTATTTTAAAGAAATATTTATATACATAATGAACCAAGAAAACATTAATGATATTATTTCTGCTATTAAAAAATTAAAACATAACGGAATAAATCTCTCTGATAATCTCGATCCTGAAAAAATATTATGCGATTATGAAATATTAAAACAAAGAAAATTTGAAAATAAATACACATTACCATCCATTTATAAATTCGTAAAATTAATCTATCAGTCTATGTTAGAATCCTTGGCAATGGTAAATGAAAAACAGGTAAAGCTATTTGCGCCTCTTGCACGTTCGATCGAAAATATTAGATCCGAACTATCTCGTGAATACGAGAAAAAGAAGATTGTGGACAATCGTGTAATGC
This sequence comes from Megalonaias nervosa, assembly GCA_016617855.1. Classification (NCBI taxonomy): domain Eukaryota; kingdom Metazoa; phylum Mollusca; class Bivalvia; order Unionida; family Unionidae; genus Megalonaias; species Megalonaias nervosa. The sequence continues at coordinate 32,012 of JAECUM010006637.1, forward strand.
AATTAAGAAAAATTATGTTATTTGATTCTGTCAAAAATGAAAGTGACACTGAGAGCGACGGTGAAGGTACCCCATGGCAAAATATAGAGTCGAACTATATACAGTATTAAAAAAAAAAATTTATTTATTAAGAGTACAGAGTTAGATATATTCAAATATTATCGGCTGATCATATTTTATTGAATATGTAGATCTAGTAATATTATCTGCAACACATTTTACTGAAGCAGGATTGATGCCAAAATATCTGGCAGCTGCACTAATTGATGGGAAAGTTATTTCTTGGCGTGTTTCTCCATTTATGGATATAACCGACCTCGGGATCTTGGGATATTTTCCTGTATTTCCACGTGCAGAATTCTGACTATATGCAATAGCTTGTAGGTTAGATAGATTATTATTCTGGGGATCTCCATCAATGTGATCAATTACGAGTCTATTTTTAACTATTCCACGAAAACATTCAAATATGAATACATGTGATAAGTATCTTTGCGATAAACGGACATTTACCAGATTTTGACTTAACCGGATTTGCTCATGTAGAATCATTTGAGTTTGCAGAAAATCGCCATCCGATTACTTATGCTTGGTTTGGAAGACATTTTTCAGAAAAATGTTGGGTTCCAATAGTACTATTACGATGTATGCTTGATGTTGGAATTTTAATATCTTTACAGGTGAGTGAGGCAATTATATCGTATCGGTCACAGAAACAAGTTTGGTTACCAGAACCAAATAGATTTAATATCGATGATGCCAGGAAAGAATTTCCTGATCTTAATGAAGATGACATTATTAAAATTACTAATAATATACGTAAATGCAGAGATGAGCATGATGAGAAACTTGCAAAAGATCTTGGTAGAAAGATAATTGGTAAATTTACTCAAGGAGGAGCATATGATCATAAAAGACACTGTACAAGATTGATTATGGACGATGCTGAACTCGATTTTATAATCGCTGATACAACGGAAAAAAAAACACATTTATAAATCGGAGTAATGCTTATTTCTCAGACGGAACCAAACTAGGTACAATTGTGAGTTATCTTGATGGTGACTCACCGCAATTTACTCATTTAAGATCATCTATGTTGGCATATGTTTCTATAAATCTACTGTCTATGATAAATAGATTTCCTCGTGATGCTGTCAGAGTAGCAACGGATTCGTTTTATATAAATAAAAAATATACAGATTTGCTAAAACCGCTACTTGGTAATGGTGAATGGGGATCATGGAGAATAAAACAAGAAAATATACTTAGTTATTCTGAATCTGCCGACGTTGAAATTAAGGAAATATATTACAAAAATAATAATCAAGTATCAGAGTCATCAGCACCATCTGTATATGATCCTGTGGCTAGACATAAAACTGTTTATCTTAACGGATGCGGTGGTTCAGGTAAAACAACTCGTGCGATTAAATTATTCATGAATAATAATTCAGATATAATTGTTTTGACACCGACACATAAATTAGCCAGAGAAATAAAAGAGCGAGGAGTAAAATCATGTACATATCATAGTTTCTTCAGATGGTGTGGAGACACATGGACTCCTGAGCGAATGGGTGAGAAATATATACCTAAATATATTACATGGGACGAGGTAGACACGGTGTCGTTAGAAATATTAAAAACATTTCTTGATTGGTTATTGACAAAGAATACTGCTGTAATAATGTGTGGTGATCATGGTCAACCACCACCCTTTATTGTTCAGTCTCCACATGAATGGCTGAAGAATAACGTAGATTATTATGAAGAAATAAATGATGACCATAGAGCTATTGATGAACTGATGAAGGAGTTTAAAAGGTTAATCAGACTACAGCCGGATAAAATACAATGTGAAATAATGCGAGGAGTAATTCCAGAGACTTCTATGAATGATTTTCTGAGTTTATGGAATCCCGCTGATTTAATAGTTGCAAGTAGAAAGATAGTTTGTGATGAACTACAGGAGAAATTATTTCTGTTACATAAAGAAAAGTTTTCAGATCTACCTGTACCTTTGTATTATCGCCCAGCAGATACTCAATGACAGAATATTAATGTTGAAATTCCTGGTGGTGGAATACAGAATCTTGTCTTGAATGATATTATTTTAGTCGATATTAATAATGTTGAGAATGCGCTGAATATAAATAAATCACCGTGGACGTTAGGATACGCTATAACGATTCACTCGTCACAGGGGTTAACTATTTCTGATGCAAATATCTGGATTATAGATGATCGGATCGAATGGTCAAATTTAGTCTATCTCGCAGTTTCTAGAGTCAGAAGAATATCTCAACTACATAGGGTTATTATGAATTTTACAGAAAATAATAATCAAACTGTTAATAATGACGTAATAAGAAAAAACTATCTGGTTATAAGCAATGTGACAAAAAAAAAATAATCGTGACTTTGATATTGATACTGAATTTATTATAACACTAAAACAACAACAGAATAATCATTGTGCAAGCTGTAACTGTAATATGTTATGGCAATATTCGAATAATAATCCAAGACAATTTACCGTAGACAGAATTAATAGTGATCTTGGTCATACACGTAATAATGTGATGCTGACCTGTCTTGAATGCAATCGACGTAGAGGTTCTGGTTATGTAATTGTATGTGGTGGTAATTGTGTGTCTTTAGGAATTACTTGCAATTGTTCACGCACAAATCCACGTTGAGGAGCAGTAGAATCCAGTCTGTAGATTGGAGGTCTACCAGTGGATCTAACCACACTAGAAATTGTATGTGTAGTCACACTCCATATAGGATCGGTTGCCCTTTTTCTACCACCTTCAAGTTCGCCAGGTTCATATAAATATCTTACAGTTACATTACCTAATACTGGTTGAGGTTGTTGTCTGTCATCGCTACGGGGTATATATTTTTTTGTAATCGCATTAAAAGGTTTCATGGAAGTTGAACGAGTAATTTCATTATTTAACGCAGCTATCACACTTGGTAACCTTGTAACCCATTCACGAGATCTCTCACCGGACTTAAAGTTAGTAGATATTTCCTTTGCGTATTGGTATCCAAATAACCGCTCGGCAAGTGTTCGATTAAATCGTTCAACGATTGCCTGATCACGATGAATTTCAGTATGTCCTCGTCTGATTTTAACGTTATGTTTTTCATCAACGATAATACTACGCCAAGAAATTCTTTGCCAGGATCAACCTGTAATAATTGTGGCCATCGTAGACCACCACGTTGATAAATTCGCTCAAACGCAGATGCAACTTCAGATGCTGTCTTTGTTGATAATGGTTCCGCTTCTTTATATCTACTTGCAACGTCAACAACAGTTAATGCGTATTTGTACGTGCGTGATTTTCGTCCACGTGTTTTAATAGTATCGTGTGGTAAAAATAAAATATCTGCTTGATGAACTTCATTAGGGACGCTGACATCAAAATGTGCATATTGAATTTTTTTAGGTGGTGGTAGATAAATTTGCCATATTGCCTGTCGTGCTAACCAAGCTGCAGCAACACAACGTGAGACTTTTGCTGCTTCAGATAATTTACTAATAGCTGATCTGCCTCTCCAATATCCTCTTGGGCTATAATAAGTGGATTCCATTATAATATTTATATAATTAATTACCAGCCCCTAACATTATTTTACTTTTCATGGCAGATTTTACTAGAAAACTAGCTAATTTATCTCTGACAGATTTATTAGGTATAGAATTTATTGCATGAATCAATTTTACATCTGCGAGATGCCTTTGTTGTAAATCTTTACTTTTATACGCAACATCATGAACATGACATGCTTTATCAATCTTATTTATTGGATACTCTCCTGATCTTAGTTGATCTTGATTATCAAGTCGGATATCAAGTCGAGTTCCAGGACCGCAATAATTATATCCAGGAATGTGTTTCTCACCGGGGTATTTAGCCCACGGAGTTCCTGGTAATTTTCCTAATAAAGCGGCTATATCTCCACCTGTCTTTGTTTTAACAAATTTGTATTTCTTCGTACCGCATTTTACACATTTGCCTGTCAGAGCACGTCGTTTATTCTTCGTTGTTATTGTAGTTAATTCAGCAGTGGGTGTAGGAATTTTACACCGAACACAATATAGACTCATATTATTTACTATATGGATATAATTAATTTTTCGGCGACACGAAAACAGGAACCAGTAAAACATCATCCAGCATTACCAAATTCAATAAGGATGATTATAATAGGTCCATCTGGATCAGGTAAAACACAACTATTATTAAATTTAATAATGCGATGGTTAAAATGGAGTAAATTGTATTTAGTAGCACCATCCGTAGATGATCAACACTGTTATGAAGTACTTAAAGATTTTAATGAAAATGCAAAATTGCTGAATGAAGACAGTGATGATGTTGTTGACTTTATCACCGATATTGATGAAGCCCCATCTGTAGATGACCTAAATGGATTTATTAATAATTTAGTGGTGTACGATGATATTATGTTGGACAGACAAACAAATCCAGCTAGAATATTTTCTCGAGGTAGACACAAGAATACAGATGTTATATACGTCACTCAGCGATATACACAAATACCTAAAGTGATCAGAGACAACTGCAATATTTTAGTAATGTTTAATGGAGTAGATAATTATGCTCTACATAATATTTATTATACTTGGTGTTCAGGGGATATGGATATGATGAAGTTCAAAAACTTTTTTGCTCAAGCACAAGCTGTTCCGTTTGGATTTATTACAATAAATTTACATGATCCAAGATCCAAATATCGTATAGGTCTAGATAAAATCTTTGGTTAAATTACAGCAGCAGGCAGGGTGACCGACAAAAATTAAGTGACCCGCCGAGCAAACTAAACGCATTAACAAAAAAGTCAAAAATAAAATAACAAAAATGAGCTAACCCAAACGATTTATTATTCGTTTTTCAAACTATACGGTAATAATAAAAGTTAGGAGGTTCGATTTAGCGTTATTGACCTTATTTTTCAGCCCCTGTAGGAACCTTTATTTTTGTAAAATAAGGTCTGTACAAAGTTGTAGGGTTCACCCTGCCTGCTGCTCCAAAAGAGTTAAACAAAACTTACAGACGAATTTCGTATCTTCCATTTTAAGCACAATACTGTGCATTGTCTCATAACCAGATGACCTTGGGACAAAATTTAATTTTCTGGGTTTGGGGATGTTTTGTGTTTATTGCAGGGTGTGGCAGAAGTAGAATAAAACGTATTTTTATATATTAGTAGATGCACAATCACATCACCATCGATAACAGCCTTAAATTTTAAAATACCCATAACATTTAAACAAATTAAACTTTATGTTTTCCATGTGATTTGACGGAGATTGCAAATTAATTTTGTTTGTCAGTACGCGTTTGAAATATGGAAAGTGCTTATGTGGCTATAGAGTGAAGCTGTAGTTATGAGAGAACATATGTGCTGTCTGTGTTTAAGAGTGGAAAGAATTCAAAAGGCTGATTGTTTCTTTAACATTTTCTGAAAATGTACACTTCCGGATGATATTATGTCTGTCTCCGTTCGTAAAATATCCGCAGCAGACAGAAGGCCTGGTTATTAAAGCCCGGGTACTTAATTTACACGTAAAGGAATGCCATTTTTGAGTGATTTATCTATAAGTGTTTAGTTTTTAACAATTTACCATAAAAGCGGACTGTTCTTAAAGTCGAAGACTTCAGATCAGCCTGTTGTCAGTTCTAATCTGTGTTGGCACGTGTGTTCAGACTTTTTTGGTTTACTTCGGGAGACCTTAGGACAATTTCGGGTGACTGACTCATCGATAAATGAACACTACATGCTAGCCGTAAATAATCTAGCCCAGCGTGTCAAGTCTTTGTTTTACTTAACTATTTGACCCATGGTCATGGCCCATGGCTATTACTGGACCATAAATATCAGCTTTTTCAGTTGGAAGTCATCAGCAATGTATCAGCTGCCGTCGAGAAGCAGAAATAACTTTGTGGGAAAAATAGTTAAAAGCGGTTCGGTCCAGCCAAGCCGATCATTGAGAATGGGTTTCAGACACACACCAATAACAACAGAAGTTACCAAATACAATATATTCATCATCTAAGTTCATATATAATCACTGTATACAGAGGATGAATCCAATATGTTTCTTTTAATAGCTGTGCCATTTCCGAATTACAAATATCGCATCACATACATCACTGTGAATCAAAGCTAATAATTTCCTTTGACGGTGTTTTTCTCGATAAAAGTAGACATTTCATCAACGTAAACAAATGTAGAAGTATACAGTATTTATGGTCATTATTGTAAGTATGTAATCAGTTAATCGGAGCGATGGCATGGTGATGGAGTAGACGGCAAACATAGCAAATGTCTCTTTGTCACGAAGTGTCTACCAGTCCTGCAAGGGCCAGATTCGCCCAAGCTGGACATTAAGATAGTTGTTGGTTGGACACAGTTCATAAACGTAGTAAGAAATATGGTTTTTGGATCAGTTTTATTTGTGCAGTTATTTCAATAGCTCCTGTCAGTGACATATTTTACGTGAAAATGTGATAAATGAAATCTTTGAGGTAAGGTCACGCGAGTGGATTATGTATATTTCTAACTAAACAGTAACGTGACGGTTGAACGACCCAACAACGCCCACCCTTACAATTTCCCTGCTCACCCACAACGATGACTGTTCGATGAAAAAAAAAAGTCTCTGAACAACCAATGCATTTTTAATGTGACACATTACATTGCCGTTTGGCATCATCTTCATACAGTGATCCAGCAGTCAAAATCAGAAACCTCTTATATTTGTTATATGACTCCATATCCAGAAGTAAAATGTCACTATAGTGTTCTAACCACGACTTAGAGCAAGTCAAATAACACACACACACACATCAATGTTGTACCACGAGATGTAAAAATTTTCCATTAAAAGGAAAATAGACTTACCGAGCTCTCTTTGAATGAAAAATTTAAACGAGTGGTATATCACTGATACAGCGTACATACTATACATATATTTTATCTCTGTCACACACCAATACACATATTTGCCCTTTGAATGGAGTTAAGACTGACTACAGGCAACTGTGTATTGACCGAGTGAATGAACTCTTCACATCTTTGCCGAGCGTGTCAGCTACAAAATGTAGCTCTGTGCCTTTTGTGGCTATTCAGTCACTTTTGCAAATTAATAACTTGATTGTTTTCTTTTTTGAGTTTCTATTTTTATTCACATTGATTAAATCACCATAAGACACACTTATGACAAACATGAAACATGGTTTGAACGAAGTGTCACGGAAATGTATAACTCCCTTTATTTATTAAATACATGTACTCGAGTTTCGTTTATTGTGTACAACGATACCCGAGGGTGATTTATGTATATTCTACAATATTTCGAAACAGTGATTTCGGTTCATCCTATGACGCACGTGCGAAGTGCTTTCGATAGGAAAAACCGAATTTTTCCAGCGCACATACGATGTAGGCTACATCGTCTGTGTATAAATGCCTCACCGTAAGACGATATCTTCACATTACGGAACGTCTTGTCAGTAAGCAGTCTACTTAGGGACTTGCACATCTTCAGCTGTAGAGGTGTGTAAGTTATTAATTTCTTATGTATATTGTAAGTTATAGCTATGTACGCACTATCACGTTTATTTTTGTATGTTTTCATTGTAGCTATGGCTTGCGTAGTATAACGCAAATATTTTCTATCCTTGTTTTGCGACTTGGCAAGAGATGTATATTAGCAATATAAAGCTGCATTTTATTAAGAAACGTTTAGTACCATAGGAATCTTATTGGACACAGGTTCACTTCTGAACCTGTTTTGTTATGTTGTACCGATAATGTAATTTGTATAACTTAACCGTATATAATGTCATTACGTGTTATCGTATATGCCCGTGTCATGTATAGTACACGGTGATAGGTGTATTTTCACCTGATCAGAGTGAACATAGCAGCTGTAGAGCTGATCAGAGTGATCCATGCTGATCGTAGTCAACGTGGTACCAGCTGCAGAGCTAACCACAGAAGCTGACCACAGCAGCTGTAAAGCTGAACCATAACAGCTGAGTGGACAGTGTTGCTGGTCGAGTAGCAGGTGATCGGGCGTTGCTGACCCGGATTGGTGGGCGCTGATTGCTTGATTGACCAAGGAATTGAATGGTGGTCGATGACTACCTATAATGATGCTTGCTTGATTCACCAGTGTGACTGGTAGCCAAGTGTGATATTGACGGGAGTGTTTCATTACTCCATACATGTCATCTTTTAGCCGTGGACTAATTTTGGGGTTTTGTTATACCCACTGTTTTGGGAATGTATTTTTGTATGATATCTGTCCAATCAATTCATCATTTTACTATCTGAGTAAAAACTCTCATTGTTTCACTAGTTGAGTGAATACATCATTTTTACTATTTTGAGTAAAACATCCATTTCTTTTCATCGTGTGAAATTAATGTGAATTGTTCAACTTTGTCCTTGTACTGTGTAAGGTCATTAATTTGTATTTATATTTCTTGCATTTTTAGGTTCGTGCATATTATGTTAATTTGTCCAATATTTGGATCTTATACACGCACGTATTAATCGATATTCTTCTCTCATTCATGTTATACATCAATAAACATTTATCACCATCAAAGGTGTTCTGTTGTAAATCCGAAATCCCAACTCGGTTATCTTATTACACGAAGAGAGTAGAATACTGAACGCACAGCCATTTCACGTACCGGCACATGGAAATTAGTATGGAACGGAAACTTAAGCGAAATGACGAACCAACAACAGGTAATTAAAATATTTTAATGTACTTATAGTTGATCTAAATCATTATTCTGCTTTAATTAACATTACCCAACCGACCAATTCTCTCCTTTTTCTTTGGTCGATTAACTTTTATTACCATTCATTGGTCCAGAGACATCGTCGTATGAGAGAAAGGCGACCTTTCGGTATTTCCATTTTAATAACAATCGATATTTTACATTATAATTGGTTTAAGAAACAAGAACAACAGTAACAAAACATTAAATACACAACAGTATGTACGCTTCGTAACCAACAAATTTAACCGTGTATAGTGTCGACAGGCTAATGCAAATTTGTCTCTTTTATATAAACACGGTAGATAAATCCCGACATAAGTGTACACACACCGTTATCACAAACCATATTCTTGTAGGTTACTTGGTGCAAGTTCAGTTTCAAGGTTTTCGTCCAGCCAAATTATTTTCCGCTCACTCCAGATTTCTGCATATTTTGTCCCTTATCCATGAGGAGGGGAGAACGGAGAGCGTGTGTGTGTGTATGTGATTTAGATTTTTAACGTAGCTTTAACAATTTTTCAGTCATACCGCTACGATGTCTGCAATGTGACAGTTTATTGTGATGTCTAGCACTGGGGCATCGTGCCGCAGACATGTAGCATGAAGAACGGATAGCAGAAAGGATTGCAATGAAATTGTGTACCATTATTATATTAATTGAGAAAACGTGGATTATTAATACTTTTTATCGTTTTTTTTTTTTTTTTTCATACGTCGCTAATGATTAATGAATAGAAATTCATCATTAATTTATAGGCCTAGAATCGACAGCACACTTTTGCAAGAATGTAATACATGCATATTATTCTGCCATGGGCGGATCATAGTTTGACATACCAAATAGTATATGAAATTGCTGTATACCAACACTTTAAAAGCCATGTTATTTTTAATGTGTATCGGTTCCATCATCAGGTTGGGATCCCCTTTCCTTGGGAGTTTTGTGCTGACCCACAACACTCTCCAGACGTGTGGCGACTGATTCAGCACAGAACCTATTAACTTTTCCATCGCACCTCTCTCTTCCACGAAATCCAATTTGAGGCTTACTCGGCCTGTTAGCCAACCATGGTGGCTAATTTCCAGCGGCTAGCTCCTGTAATCCCGATGACTCCCGTGGTATGCCAAAAGGTCTGTGATGCAAAGCCATGGGATCCTATTTAAGCCGGTGGGTTCCAGGCTTTCCATCCATTCTGCTAAGACTCATGGGTGTGTGGATGATACTTGGCCAATTTCCGCTCATGGCCTCCTCCACTCTAGCTTCCCATGGTACTGTCAGTTCAAACAAAAGCACCTGTTTGGTACCTCCTGACCACAGTACAATATCAGGTCAGAAGTAGGTGTTCATTTGTCTCTTGGGAATTTCATGTCTTTTTACCTCTGCCTGCCTTTCCCAGTACTGCGCTATTGTCAAGATGCCTCTTGCTTCAGTCTTCTGTTTTTGTGTCTCATCACTTCTCACAAAACTGATGAAGTTTGGGCCACTTTTCACTTGTTTCTTTCTCCTGGCCATATCCATACTGGCATCAATGTCAACAAGCACTTGGTTATGGCAGCAACGATAACGACCGTCTGTTTCCCCCAAAGTTTACAATCTCGGTCATCAGTTAGTCCCCATGTTTTTAGGTTAGTTGCTGTAGGGTGAACACCATACATTGAGCGTAAGAAGAAGCTATTTTCTGGCCATCAGCTCTCCTGATGTCACTCCAAGGTATCTTCCTGGACCTCGCACCTTTCCAGCATAGCCAGTCCACCTGCTTCCTCATGCTGATAGCTATGACTTGTCTATCTTCCTCATCTGCAAGACTAATTCTATCCGGGCCCTAGCATGTTTCTCTTTGATGCTTGCTGCTTGCCATGTAGGTCTTTCAGGCTTCCCAACCCCAGCCTTCATTTACTACTGTGCCTACCATGTTGCTCTGTCAGTCTGGATTCTGCCTCAACTGCCATATGGTTAATCAAGCACCGCTGGAGAGTGCGTGTCATAAAATAATATTGAATTTCCATATATGGATGCATGCATCATAAAATCTACAGAGGATTAAATGTATACTTGTTTTTACTTTTCTGTGTGACCATTCCGATGGTTTAAGTTGTTAGATAGTCCGCTTTGGTCGCGGGTGAGAACCCCAGCCGAATCATAACAAAGACTTATAAAAATGGTACTATCAGCAGCCTCGCTAGGCGCTCAGCATTAAGAGGTTAGTGTTAGGACTGGTCGGCCTGGTGTCAGGATAATGTGACTAGGTGGAACATGATGCCACATGTCTGCGGCATGATGTCCCTAGTGCGATACGTATATAAGCTACAAAACTGCCACACTGCAGACATCATAGCGATACGACTCAAATTGTTAAAGCTACCTTAAAAGTATACACACACACTTCTCAGTGTAGATACAATGTACCCTCAGAGGCTTATAGGTGCCACTATACTGGTAAATATTACTGACACTGAAGTTCAAAATCTCACACACACAAGCAAAATGATATTCATAATGAGACATCGTGTCGGAATTACAAAAGGTACGTTTTCTTCTAAGGATTTTATTTACAAATTATAGTATCCAACCATTTAAACTGTATATTGTAACACCGTGTACCTACCTCATTTAATTTATTGGAGTTATTTGTATCCTGTAGCATGTGCACTCATTGGTGCATGCATGAATTGACTTCAAGTTACAATTATACATTTTACATCAATGATATATAATTTATAACATATAAATCTAGTCTGTTCCATCGAGGCATATAACTATGGATGTGGGTCACAAGTTTTCTACCAGTAGAACCCAAATACATGGGGAAAAGTGAGCTATGTAATATGTTGTTTACAAATGACTCTTACGATCTACATTCATGGATATTCATGGATAAACAGTTAAGCACCCACACACACACACTATATATATATATATATATATATATATATATATATATATATATATATATATATATATATATATATGTATGTGTGCATCAGTAAAACTACTTAAGAATTTCCAGTCACATGGTATATCAGTTTTGTTTTAGTATCGCATGAATTAGATTTGTAATAATTCATGTCAGTTTGCTGCTACCATATTTGATATGCTGGTTCTGCACACCATCTATCCCCGACGCTTCTTAAGTTGTTTATTTAATGCCGCTATTTGTGCAAAGTTAAAATTTGCATTAAAAACACAATCTTTAAGATCATTTTTTATTTACTGTAGAGCTTGAGAATTTTAATACATGTAATTATGTTTATACTCCTCATATGTTTAAAATATAGACAAATAGATCAATATCAAAATTTTGTAAATATTGAAAACATGTCAATTTACTGAACATGTTGAAATACCAAAAGATCACAATTTTTGGGGTTTTGAAGAAAACATTTAGATTTCTCTAAGTCACCTAATCTTATGTGGGCCTGTTTTATTGGGAACCTTCACTGGAAGAATATTTTTCAGAGGATGATTATATTTTTCTTCTTTAAAGAGCTATAGTTATTTTGACAGTTCCACCAATAACAGTTGCTCCAATGAAAATATACTGTACATTTTTTGTGTCTGCATTCTTTGGGTGACTCTTTGCAACTTCCTTTTAAAGACTGGCAAATTGTGGACTAATAGCTGTCTACTGTTTATTGGAAGGTTACCCATCAGGGACTGCCAGAGCAGCTGACATTGTACTTATTCCTCGTTATAAATATTACTGCTTTTGATATAATCTGATGCAGAATTATTATTAGGAGGAACATTTGCAAGGGCTCAAAGATGAACAGTCACATATTCGAGACCAGGCCGAGGAAGACGAAGATGCCAAGACAGGTGCGGATCCATTTTGAACTTGCATAATGTAAAGATCCAAGTGTGGTGCTAGCATTTGAAGCATCAATAGGTGGCAAGTTTGGACCACTCACAATTGTGGGTGTCGAAGAAATAACTCAGACTCCTTGATGACCACCTTCAATACAGCAGTAATAGGCACAGCCAGCAAGATCCTTGGCAGACATCAATGGATAAAGCCCTGGGTGTGTCGGAGGTAGATCAATCACCAATCTGTGCTTCGCTGATGATATCGATGGCTTAGCAGGAGATAAACAAGAGCTGTAAACTTTAGTGAACCGTCTCAACCAAGCATCACTAAGGTATAGGATAGGATGGAGATCAGCACTGAAAAGACAGAACTAATGACAAACAACCTGAGTGGCATCCAAAAGGAAATAAGAGTGAATGGTCAGAAGCTGGGCACAGTGACAAGCTTAAAGTATCTAGGTGCTATAAACTCTGATGAACGTTCAAAACCTGGGATTCTTTCCAGGATTGCACAGACAATAGCTGCACTGGCTAGGCTAAAGTCTATTTGGAAGGACAGCAATATTGTTTGTGTCCAAATTAAGCTTATGCACTCCCCTGCCATGTCCATATCCCTGTATGTATGTGAAACATGGGCACTGACAGCAGAACTAGAGAGAAGAATCCATGCCTTAGAGATTGGATGTTATTGAAGGATCGTGAAAATCTTGTACTTAGACCATGTTTCTAATGAGGAGGTGTGCATTAGAATCCAAGGTGCAACTGGACCATATGAAGATCTGCTCACCACCATAAAGGAATGCAAACTATGATGGTATGGTCACGTCTCATGCTCGTCTAGCCTGTCAAAGACAATCCAACAGGGCACAGAGAAATCAAGGTAGACAGAAGAGATGGGGAGATAACGTTATGAGTGGACAGGCATAGACTTTGCAAAGTCCCAAAGAGCATTGGGGCAAAAGGAGAGAGACTGTCGCAGAGTCATCAATGGTGCCCCTGCAACCATCCAGGTTACGGGAGAAATGAAAAATGAAAAATGTTAATCCTTTTCGATCCTTGTAAGCATGCAACTTTGGTGGGTGGTAATCCAGCTCGCACTGATGTAGTTGCAAAAGTTTTACATGTATAATGATTTAATATCATATGAGCAAGAGATCCCTTTTTAACTAAAGTTGTCAACATTCCTAGCCATTTTTATCCAGTAGTTGATGCAAATACCATGTTTTGGATGTGTAGCTATGGTGAGGGCTCAAGTAGCCTCTTGCATCCGGTGAATATTTTTGATTATCTTTCAGCTCAAATATATTTGTTACAACCCCTTTTATGGCTCAGCTTCTGGTCTTGCCACTCCATTCAAAAACAAATAATTGAACACGATTATTCTACAAGCAAATAAAGGGAAAATGAATTTCATATGACAAATTATTTTATGGGCATAAATATAAATGTGACCTAAATACTTTATCACAATTGTGTTTTATCAGAATCTGGGTTATAACGGAGTGTGCTATAGCAGGGTCACACTGTATTGTTTTTATACATATCTGACCTTTCAAAGAGACTTTTTGAGGAAGTATAACACTCTGTGCCATATTGATCAGGTTAGTATGAGACATATTTCTGTGTTTTACAAGCAAAATCAATTCAGCTGTTAACTGGTGCAATCAGTATGCTTGTGAACTAATCTGTGTCATTTATTTCATAGTGGAAACATGGCCCACACTCTCATGTGGAAAAGGTAATTACTTGCAGTTGCCTCCCTTCAATGCTAATTTTTAAGCAAGTTCAATAATCTCACCATATAGTATGTAGTTGGACAAAATTCTTCTGAAAATAATTTAGGGTGTCCCAGGAATTAAAGTGCCTGAAGATTTAGTCATTATATATATATATATATATATATATATATATATATATATATATATATATATATATATATATCTATCTGTGTGTGTGTGTGTGTGTGTGTTGTTTTTCTTTGCTTTCACTTCTCCCTGTTCTGCCCAAAAGGAAAAATCAGTTCTCTCTAAATTCAAGTCTAGCTTGACCCCTGAAATACATTCCAATATTGTCTTATATCAGAAGTTTACACAGCAATGTTTTTCTGAGGATCACTTAGTTATAATAATGTAAATCATAAATGCAAAGGCAAACCATACATTTCATGAATTTAAAATAATTTGACAACAATTTGTTGCATTTTCTTTTTAAAGAAAGTCAAATGTAATATATAAATGGACTCAGCTCCATGATCTTGATATGATTAAAGAATACTGATACTGTTTTGATAAAACAAGTCCACCAGACAAGAGCAATTTAACTTCTGGGTCTGGACTATGGGCAGTGATCAAACTTCTTCAGCATGTGAAATGTAAAAGCAACTGTTGTATTGTGAATAAAACAATAACTAAAATTTCCATGAACTAAACCCTGGAATTAATTTCCATCAAAAACTATTTAAAGGGAAATTAAAGGTCTCTACCTGAAATGCACTATGTCACAAACATTGGTGTAAAAAAAAAAAAGACACAAAGCAAAATTAAGCAACAGGTATTCATTTACTGTGCAGAGACACATAATACAGATACAGGTCAGCAAGAGTCTCCCTTTGTAATTTTCAGCTGTTCTTGTTTCAGTTGTAATAAATATTCTGTTGCTGACATATTATCTGACTTGTATGCTGGTAACTTCTTTGGGAATGGCTTGGCATTGATAGATGGGTCTTTAAACATGAAAGGATGCCATATTCCCTGTATACTGGGATTGTCTGTGTGCCAGGGTTTCCTAAGTCGCACAATTTGTACTCCAGTCCTTCCTCTAAGAACCCCCAACCACTGGGCAACTTCATCCTTGCTCATGTTAGCCACAGGTATAGATTCCTTGTAGCCATTTACTGAAACCAGTCATGACAAATATTGGGTACAAAATACTAAAATCAGATATAAAACATATTTGGTAGAGAATAGAGAAAGTATACATGAAAAGCATTATGTTGAGAATACTGGAAAAAAAAACGTTTTACAACAAGCATAACATTTTGGGGCCATCTTAAAAATATGCTTTATTACACTGTTCTAAAAAACAATTGGATGACCAGTCAAAAGGATTATTGGTGTTTAAAGGCTGAGATTCACATCCAACTGGCAAGCTAAAAGTGGTCAGGAGGAACGCTTATGCCTTAAGTATGATTGGTTTGACAGGAGGCATTTCATTATCATATCAATAAAAAGTTTGAAAACCCTATTGTTAGGTACTCAGTTATGTTAAGCATGCTCTCAATTGATTACTGCTAACTGGTGATCATATATACAAATGACCAAACATATTACTGCAAGCTATGTAAGAAATCACATTTCTTTTAAACCCATCATCAATAGGTTTCTTTCTTGCACCAAATGTAAGCTACAGTACTTGCAAAGTTTTGCAATGGTACATGTAGATGTAGAAGTGCAAAAATGAACTGTGAACAGATGGCTGGAGGGATATAACATAACATGATATGCTCTGCCTTATGCTGGATGTATAATAAAAGAATGTATAGTAGTATTATCAAGATTCTACTGGAAACAAATTCTAAATAACAATGAATTACATGCTGTAACATAATGCAGAGAAAGCTGTCACCTCCAAAAAGAGCAAAGGAAAAATGGATTGATTATTCCAAGCGATACAAAAGGATGAAATCACTTTTTAGTTTAAGCAACCCTTGATGAAACAGTATGAAAGATAGCCCGGACAAAATCAAAGAATGAATGAACCCCATGTTTAAGGGTTGTAAATGTAAATTTCTGTGCAATGTTCCTGCTTTCAGAAAAATGACCTCGATTGTTGGAGTCATAAATTGATAGCTTTTTGTTCTTACCATATGTACAAGCCATTCATAGTTTGGTGCAGGTCTGTGAGGTAGAGCTAATGTTATTGTGTAGAAACCATGTCTTTTCTTTATGACATTTACTCCAAAATCTGACCTTCAAGTGAGTACCATATTTGCCGGCCTATAAGACAATACTTTTTGACCAGAAAATCCTTGCTTCATCTTATACTCTGAATTGACTTGTATATGGATTTTGTCATCCAAATTGCTTTTTCGTATGTCACATAATGTTTCGTATGGTAAAAAATTATCAAAATGTACGAAAAATAATATGTAAAGTAATATTTCATTTTGGGGAAGAGATCGTATATGAAAAGAAAATGAAGGATTTTATACAACTGCATGATGGTCAGTATTAAAAATAAACGTACATCAGATGTAATTAAGCTAAAGCAGCATGCATTATTAACATATGTTGTTTGTAATATACGTTGTTTAAATCTGATATATGTGCATTATAATTGACAAGTTAGAAGATGAATAGCCATGACAAAGACAGATATTCCATCACAATTTTCTTATTGCACCTCATGGTCAAATAAAAATTATGCCCCATTATGAGAGAGAGAGAGAGAGAGAGGGTACGGTAATCTGTATTTTACTGTTCACTTACTTGATGTCTGTTATCTTACTCATATTCCATTATCAATTAATTCCACTAGGTAAGCAATTCCTTCTAGTTTTAGTTATCACTTCCATTGTCCAAGAATTACATGGCTTTGTATTGGTACATACATGTGAATTAAATATGCCACAGCTGTAGTTGGGTTTTCTTAAGCTAAAACATGTCAAGAGGTCAAAACTCTGCAGACCAGATCAGATTAGTGAGGCTACCAATTGGGAAATGAGGCTGGGTATTATGAATTAAGTACCATATACGAAAAGAAATGCCTTGTGGTTACTCATGTAAATTTCTCAACCACTGACATATTTTGAACTTGCCAACAGGACTGATAGCAATTACAGTAACAAATAGCATGAACAACGATAAAAAGCAATTGCCACCTATGTACAGGAAGAGTGCATGCACTTAAAAAGAAAATTAATTTGTTGGAAATAGAGAGGTTGTTATACTTGCAAAGAAACTAGACAGCATGTGATATGGTCATTCTTAAGATATAACATAAAAATGGAGTCTATATGGACATAACTATTGTGAATATTCAAACCCTGAAGGAGTATAGTATGCATTTTCATAGTTTACATTTACTACTTAATTTATTAATGTTTTCTCTCTTTGACAAAAGCTTCAGCTAAACAGGAGCAATAAGGTCAAAAAAAACATGAAGAGCTGGAATCTCTCTCTCTTGCACATATATGCGGCCATATTTTATAGCTAAACAGGAGCAATAAGGTAAAAAAAAACATGAAGAGCTGGAATCTCTCTCTCTCTTGTACATATATGGGGCCATATTATATTCTGATCACAAGGTGCAAGAAGAAAGAAGCGATAGAATAAGCATCTCTCTATGCATCTCTCTTCCCCCCAAAAACTGTGCAAAAAGCATTTTAGCATCAATGATGCAATTTCCGTACTGCTGGTAATCTGAAATAGCATACATTGATACTTTTAATATTTATGAAACCAGAAGTTATTACAGTTTAATTCCACACAGCATTGCAAATTTTATCCTGTCTGTAACTCAATAAATTTTCAGGTCAGCATAAAAATTATATGTAGATAGAAGTACATAATACAATTAAAATACTTCATGTGAAACTAATTAGGTACTCTTAGTTACCAGAAAGGTTACTGAGTTACAGATAGGATAAAATTCGTGCTGCAGTGTGGAATGAAGTGAAAAACACAAAGCCAAGGTGTTGATCTGGCCTCATCTTACACTCAGAATAGACTTATATATGGATGAAGGATGGAAATTTTACCAAATTTGCTCATTTGACTTAACAGTCCTCATCGATTTATAGGCCGGCAAATACAGTAGGCTTTTTCCTTACTTTCAAGAATGAGCCATCCACAACATGTGGTCCACTATGTGATGTAGAACTAATGTTTTGATTCAGAAACCATTTTTCTGCCTTCATTTACAATAAACTTGACCTTTTGGCTTCAAAACTGATAGGGTTCTTCAATTCTCCAAGCACAAACTATCCACAAAATCTGATATATGTAGAGGCAGGGAATCTGAGTTGCTGTATGGGCAGCAGGCTTATAAGGCATGTGAGGCCTGAAAGCTTTGGCAACTAATGTTTGTTACAGGTGTGAGTGGATCCTACCACCAACTAACAAACAGTTAGATTAGAGGGCCTTAATACAATACTGCCATAGCCATGCCACACAAGGGAAATTTTTCATGTCAAGTGATAAAACAACATTCAGCTGCACATGTTTCAAAACCTGTGTGGTGCATGCCTATCAATACAGACAAGGAGTTGGGGCTGAACCCTGCTGGAAATGCAGGACTGGCACCAATGCTATGCACCATCTATGCTGCCCCTGTGGAGGCAACGACCAGACAGATAAACAGCAACACAGAGCATAAAAGTCATCTCATAACCAAGAAAGCTGAAGGGTGAAAACAACTGGAGCCGTTCAGCACCTCCTCCAGGTCAACATGGTTCAGCAACTAACATAGGTAAACTCTTGTTTAGATAAAAGCTGTAAGAATCATCATACCATGTCCAGCTTTGGTGGTACTCAAGGTCAACAGCAAGTGACAACAGCCAGTAATTAATTTCCATTTAGACAAAAGCTGTGCATTTCAAAGTATCAAGTCTACCCTGAGTGACATATGCGAGGCTGATCTATGAACTGGCAACTGATATAGGCAAACTTTCATTTAGACAAATGTATGTCCAGCCTCATACTGCAATAATCATGAGTGATGCACACAAGGTTGATGTCTAGTGACAACTACTTGCAATAAATTTTTATTCAAAGATTATTAGTCTTAGCGTATAATGACCGCTCCACTCGAGGGTCAGATCTCTGAAAGCAAATATGATTCACTAGATGCAGTAGTAGCTGCATAGGTCAGGAAGTAAACACTAAGGATTTGGGCTGAGTCACACAAGGTGCCATTGCCTAGGCCTCCACTGCCTAAATGCCAGTCCCCCACCCAGCTTGCCACCACTGCCTTTACAACACAGGATGCAAAGACAGAAAGCAAGGGGACCAAATTTTTAAAAGTGATGCAGAAGGATGGCAAATTACAAAGGTTGGCAAGCTGCCTGCCCAAGACAGTCACAACTAGTGTAGATATTCAAATCTTCCAATTAATGAGCCAGGTGAAAAGTCATCTGTAAAGCTAAAGAGCCTACTAGGGAGGCAGACATGCCTACCCCAGAAAACGTTTTTGAGGGATGCCACCACCAAAATTGAAGGACAGGGCATGAAAATGAGGGACATAACTATGCTAGTGTGAATAAACATAATAAATTCTCTCAAAACATCATTAAATACCAGTAATGCATATTTATAATAAATATTTTTGTATAAAACCCAGTACCCACCTATTCACAATATATACAAATATACAAAATTCAACTCCAGGAAAGATCTTGAAGTTTCCTTGATCACTGCTTCCATCTGCAGAAACAGTGAACAGGCAATTCCGCATTCTTTCAGCTAATTTTAATGAAGTATTGGCCGCTATTTCTTTAACAACAGCAGTTCCTTTTGTTCTACCACAATGAAATTGTTTAGCAATGTCAGAGTCACTAAACATAATTTTAAAAGCCTTTGAAAATGTATCAAGTGTGCTCATAGGCAGATTGAGTTCAGTAATAATATCTACTAACATAACTTCAGCTCTAATTACATCAGACTTAGGCATAGAAGATGAAGTCGCACTAGATCCAGCGTATAATAAAAATAAATCCAACAATTATCTTAGAGCGTTTAACTTCTTTTTCAAGGTCGGAATGCCTTTTTCCTGAAACGTGTCTGCATATATCGAACATTCCTCCAGACTTTATTGAAAATTCACAATTATAGATGTTGCAGAAAGCATTTGTGTCTGCATTTTTTCCTGGCTTCAAAAATTCATAATCAGTGTTTTCTTTACGAAAACATTGAGCATTTTTTTAAATGTAAGTTCTGAATCACTTTCATCGATATCCAATTAGGTTTTAGAAGCCATGAATTTTTTTGTCCAGAATCAAAAAACAACTCATTGTAAACAGAATGTAAAAGAATCTGTGAATGCAGATTTTTGTATTAGAACCGCCTCAGAGCGCACGTGTTTGCAATGGCTATTTGAAATCATCGCACATGCCCAGATTTGATCATTTCCTGTTCTGGTCGGTGATAGCATATTTTATGACATGCGGATTTTTTTATCCCCACTTTTGCGGATTTTTAACACTAAATGCGTATTTGCGGGACACAAAGGAAAATTTGGGCATTTTGAGGGACTAATACGCAAAATGCGGGACAGTAGGCATGTCTGGGGAGGCCACCCCACCTCCAACCTGATGATGATCCCTTAGTACCCAATCCCTACCACCACCTCTAATTCTCAAGGCGATTTCCAACCAGGAAAACTGGCAACAGTTAAACCAGTGTCATACATAGTCAAGATCTCAGATGGCCACCCCCTGGAAACCAACTAGTTAATCAAAGCCATGACATATGGCATGGTAGACATCCTAAATCAAGAGATCAGTAAGAAGGTGGTGAAATTTAATCAAGGCTCTCAAGGACTCAGGCTTCTGGGTCAATACACATGAAATTTTCAGAAGATCCACTGTTTCTCCATGTAATGTGTCCCATGATGTGCCTCATTTTCCCCTGTGATGCCACTTTTACATAATTCTTGTCAGTGATGGCCAATACTCAGAACAGCGAATGGCTTGATTTACGTACGCAAGAATCAACTCAATGTGCCTCATTTAAAGGGCATCAGGTTTTTATTGCAAAACAACTGCAGCAGTTGTTTACATACACATTCAATAAAACAGGTTTCTCTGAAGTCATAACATCAGAGAAGGATTAACTGTTGATAATATTGCTGATGTTGGGATCTGATGTTTTATTTGTGAGCTTGGCAAACACATAAAATGTTATGCAGATGCCCTGGACACAATGACAAAAAGCAATGCTGACACCCAGAATGCTGGAAGGCTCTTCATGGCTGGCAAAAGCATTTCCAGCCCCAAATACATTAAACAAGATTGTAAATCTGCATGTGTTGGTGGGGGCCACAAGGTGTGACCACAAAAGATTATGTGAACACAGCAGTGCACACATACAGCTCTGCAGTATTATTTATATCACCCAATCAATCCATCATAGTAAATAAAGCCAGAGGTCTGGTTCCACTAAAGTTCATCACTGCAAATGATCACCTGGAAATGTTAAAGGTAATAATAATAATAATAATTACGAGCTTGATCATGGTCCAAATTCCTTGCATTTTATAAAGTGGACTCATATATAGAAGATGATGAATTTGAAGCTCTTTGGTTTCCATCAGGTGAACCTTCATGGTAGCCATGGAAGCACTTTTGATTTGTGTGAACTGCATTCTGCTGCAGGACCTCCGCTAGGCTTCACATTTGTTGCCAAATGTGAAAGAATTTTGAAAGTGGCACTATTTTTTACTGAATGGCAAAAGTTGCTGCCAAAAAATTTTTACAAAGTAAATTTTTAATATTTCACTGATATAAGCGACTCAGGCCACTTAATACCTCTTTTCTGCGGCAGTCAGTGGATCATGTTGGTAGATGATAAATAAGACATTATTCGAACATGACTGCAGCTAACTGCAAGCTGTCAGTCAGTTTTGAGAAGCAATTAAATGTGATTAGTAGGAAATAAAGAATGACTGGAGGATATACTCTATTGTTGAACAGGTCGGCAAAAAGATTCGCTGTCATTTACACCTGTTATGTTTATTGCAAACTGTGAGTGAGATGCACTTGGAACTGCTTAGTGTTTTAGGGATTATTTATTTAGATAACACGTTTTTGTGGTCTGAACTTAACTGAGTAACACAGGATGGCGCTAGAACAATGCCAGTTGTCGACCTTAATGTGCCAGAGTTGTTTATATCAACGAAAAATTAAAATTTACTTGATAAAACAAGTCTGTATCAAGCACAAAGAATATGGATAATCTAGCTCTGAAAAACAAAGATTTATATCCTGCTGCATCTGAGGCAGCTACCAGGCTACTTGTTGGATTCAGTTGCAAGAATCTGATGAAAACAAACTTACAAAATTCTATGGGTATATCTACTCTGAAAATGTTTAATGAGAATTTCTATTGATGACCCTGTTGAGAATTTTGATTTCAGGAAGGCATTTAAGAAATGGTCTTGGAAAAAAAAGAGGCAGATATTGATGAAGTGTCAGTGACATTGTTCCTAAAGACTAAACAGTATTTTGTATTATCAGTTATAAAGAAACATTCTGATTCATTCTTGCTTTTCATATGCTATACATTGAACTTCATGTGTATATAATGGTATTGTTATATTTATTAATAATTATTCTTGTGCTCTGAAATGTAATAAAAACATGTAAAAACTGTTTTATTGTCATGTTTATCAATATTAAAAATAGAGCCAATATAATATTAGGCATATATTTAAGTCCCCGCATGATGGCATAAAATGTCTCCTATGGCTTAAAAGTGGCTACAAATTTTTTAATTTGGCGAATTTCACAGCGCAAGGAAAAATATTTCCAAAGGTGGCCCTGTCCTGGTGCAGAACGAGTGCAGCGGCCAGGCAGACAGCATCAAATATGAAAGCTTCTCGACCATTTGTGTCTCTTTGTTGGTTGCAGCAAACAAATATCTGGCATAAGGGCTTTAATGTCAACATGCAGGTGACCGGTGTCTTGAAAACCTTAAAAATTATTAGGCTTCTGCAAATTATAACCTGCAGCAGCACAAGAAAGCCTTGGCCAAGAGACCTTGCAGACCTTTGGATGATGGTACATGGACTCAAAGGACACATTCTATTGGTCAAAAAGAATTTCCAAAAACTCAGGATTAGACTGTCTATTTTTTTTAATGCCAAGTGCTTAAACTCTGATATTCTTCTGCGATAAGATTTGTTTGATGCCCACAACAGCGGCTATACTGATGTAAGGTCAGCACCATTTTCATTTAGGACTGACTAAAAAGTCACCTGGTGCAATTCTGTGTCAATATGATCATTCATTAAAGTACAGTAGCAATAACAAGATTGTCCAGACAGCTGTCGTGCAGCCATAAATGGATGCAAGGGGGTCAATACTCACATGACACTGGAGAAAAAAAGTGGGAAATCCATGATTTGGCACTCAGGGTGCAACACTAATCTATAAACTAAAACAGCATATCTGCATTAGAGTTAGGTTTAGAAACTGTTACGACCATGTAGTTTAA
Source organism: Megalonaias nervosa (assembly GCA_016617855.1). NCBI lineage: Eukaryota > Metazoa > Mollusca > Bivalvia > Unionida > Unionidae > Megalonaias > Megalonaias nervosa. The sequence goes on from JAECUM010006637.1 coordinate 55,870, forward strand.
TTACATGTGTGTTGAAATTTGAATTCTTTCTATTTCATTTTTATTTTATTATTATAATTATTATTGTACTGTTCTGTTCGAATTTAGAATTAAGGCCAGAGATATCTGTATATCTCTGTCAGTACGACAAAGTTCTGACTATGATTTAGTTAAGGAATGCATTTTGAAGGGTTACGAGTTAATCCCTGAGGCTTATCGGCTTATCGGCAAAAGTTCAGAAACTATAAAAAAGAAACTAGACACACTTATGTTGAATTTGCTAGAGAAAAAGAACAGTTGTTCAAGAGATGGTGCTTGTCTGAGAAAATTGAACATGATTATGAAAGACTTGAACAACTGGTATTACTCGAAGAGTTTAAAAACTGTATTCCTAGTGATGTCAAAAATCACCTTAAAAGATCATGAGGTCAAAACCTTGGAAAATGCTGCTCTTGCTGCTGATAAGTATTCCTTAACTCATAAAGTTCCTGCAGTAAGCAAATCTTTCACTCAGCAGTCTACTGATAGAAAGGTGTTTCAATCAAATACGACTCCTAGTAAAACTCAATCTGGCACAAATTCTAAAAATCAAGCTTCTGAAAGACTCGATTCAAAATCCTTGTCTATTCCTACGTGTACCTATTGCAAGAAAAAAGGACACGTCATTTCTGATTGCTTCAAATTGAAATATAGGCATCAGAATCAAGACAGACCTATCCCAAATGCTCTTATTTCTAAGAGGTCAAGGTCATGGTCATGTATTGAAAACAATACATTTGTTGGGTTTGAAAAACCCCAGTCTGATTGTGTTATGGAGAATTTTGAACCATTCGTGTCGAAGGGTTCTATATCACTCTTGGGTGATTTGGCCAATCCTATCCCTATTAAAATTTTGAGTGATACAGGAGCTTCTCAGAGTCTTTTAGTGTCAGGTATTTTGCCTTCTTCTGAGAAGTCCTGTTCTAATGAGAGTGTTCTCATTCAGGGAGTAGAGTGCGGCTTTGTTAATGGTCCTCTCCATTCTGTTAATTTGTCATCAGACTTAGTTTCAGGACCTGTGACAGTCGGTGTAGTGTCTACTTTACCTGTTGAGGGCATTCATTTGTTGCTAGGCAATGACTTAGCTGGAAACAAGGTTGTGGTTAATCCACTTGTAACTGACAAGCCTTCTTTGGATCAGAAAGTTGATCCTATTGAAAAAGAAATCCCTGATTTATATCCAGCTTGTGCAGTTACCTGAACTATGGCAAAGAAAGCTCTTGAGAATGATTTTGATAAGGAATGTGTTCCTATAGCTGACACATGTATTGGTCAGGCTTTTGATGAGGTCACTTTCACTTCTAGTTTGGATCAGTCAAAAGGTATTGATCATAGTGATCCTCTTTTGAATACTCATTCTCTTTTGTCTGATCAGGGTGATAAACGACAATTACTTGTCGTCGAACAGGAAAAAGATCCTGAGATCTCCTGTTTGTTTCAGTGGGCCATTAGTGAAACTGAAGCAACTTAAGTACCTGTCTGTTACTTCATTAAAAATGGAGTTCTTATGAGAAAATGGAGACCTCCCGAGGTACCTACTAGTGACGAATGGTCAGTAAAATATCAGATTGTAGTTCTGAAACCTTACAGACAGGAAATACTTAAGTTTGGCCCATGAAACTCCTCTGGCTGGTCATTTAGGGATAAATAAAACTATCACAAGATCTTGACTTACTTCTATTGGCCAAAAATCAAAAGTGATGTGTGCAAGTTTTATAAATCTTGTCATACCTGTCAAATTGTAGGAAAACCAAATCAAAAGATACCTAAAGCTCCTCTGCAACCAATTCCTGAATTTGACGAACCATTCAGTAGAATTATGGTAGATTGTGTTGGTCCCTTACCAAAGACCAAGTCAGGCAACCAATATTTGTTGACCATAATGTGTGTGTCAACAAGATTCCCAGAGGCAAATCCTTTGAGGAATATTAAAACCAAAAACATAGTAAAGGCTTTGATAAAGTTCTTTACTCAATTTGGCCTTCCCAAATTTGTCCAATCGGATCAAGGGTCAAATTTCATGTCTGGAATTTTCCAGCAAGCCAATCATGAATTGGGCATTCAACAGTTCAAATCATCTGCCTATCATCCTGAGAGCCAAGGGGCTTTGGAACGATTTCATCAAACTCTGATAAACATGATGAAGTCATATTGTTTTGACACAGGTAAAGACTGGGATGAAGGCATTCATTTACTTTTGTTTGCAGTTAGAGAGTCCATTCAGGAATCTCTAGGATTCAGTCCCTTTGAATTGGTATTTGGACATACTGTGTGTGTGGACCTTTAAAGTTAGTGAAAGAGAAACTTCTTTCAAATGAAGAAACAGAACTTAATCTTTTTGATTATGCCTCTGATTTTAAGTATAAATTGTCAAAGGCTTGTGAGGTCACAAGAGCAGATTTGCACTCTACTCAATCAAAGATGAAATTAACATATGATAAAAACTCAAGGGATAGGAGTTTCCAATCTGCTGATAGAGTTCTAGTTCTCTTGCCCATTCCACAAAATCCTCTTCAGGCAAAATATTATGGTCCATACACGGTTGAAAAGAAAATAAGTGATTTAAATTACATTATAAATACTCCTGATAGGCGAAAACCAAAACAACTGTGCCACATCAATATGTTAAAGGAGTATGTTGAAAGAGATAGCCAGGTAAATCATGCAATTAATTTAGTTCTACCTGTCCCACCAACTGAGGATATGAATGAAGGAATTCAGTCAGATTCTACTGATCTTGGAACAACAAATCTTTGGAATTCGGAAGTTATGGAAAATCTAGACCAGAAACTTTCTCATTTACAAAAACAAGCAAAAGTGAACTTAAACAATCATTGTCTGAATATAAGCACTTGTTTCCAGACGTACCTACAAGGACAAACAAAATTTTTCACGACACTGAAATAGTAGATTCAAAACCCATGAAACAACACCCATACAGGATGAACCCTTTCAAATAGGAATACTTAAAAAAGGAGATTCAGTATTTACTGGAAAATGATTTTATAGAGCCCAGTAAGAGTGATTGGAGTTCACCGTGCATTCTTGTTTCGAAACCAGATAAAACTTTCCGAATGTGTACGGATTATAGGAAGGTGAACAGCGTGACAAAAACCGATTCATTTCTATTGCCAAGAATCGATGACTGTATCGACAAAATACGAAATGCCAAATATGTCACTAAGTTCGATCTTCTGAAAGGATTTTGGCAAATTCCACTAACGGAAAGAGCAAAAGAAATTTCGGCATTTGTGACTCCAGATGGACTCTACCAGTATAAAGTAATGCCATTTGGGATGAAGGGTTCTCGAAGTACTTTTCAACGCCTTATGAATATGATTACCACTGGTCTAGACAATTGTGATGCTTATATTGATGATGTCATCATCTACAACAACACCTGGAAAGAACATCTAGCCAAGATTCAGAAGTTCTTCGACAGACTCACTGAAGCAAATTTGACTATTAATTTATCTAAAAGTGAGTTCTGCCGTGCCTGTGTTACTTTTCTAGGACATATGTGGGACATGGTCAAGTTAAACCTATAGATGCTAAGGTCAAGGCTATTTCTGAATTTCCTGTGCCTGTCAGTAAAAAACAGCTGATGCGATTTTTGGGTATGGCTGGGTACTATCGCAAATTTTGTTCTAATTTTTCTGATATTGTTGAACCTCTGACAAACTTGTTGAGAAAGAAAAACAAGTTTCTTTGGACTGAGAAATGTCAAGAGGCTTTAAAAGTGCACCAGTTTTAATAGCTCCTGATTTCAGTCAACCATTCAAACTATCTGTGGATGCAAGTGATGTTGGGGTTCGAGAAGTTTTGATTCAAGATGACAGAAATGGTGTTGAACACCCAGTGTGTTATTTCTCTAAGAAATTAAATAAACACCAAAGAAACTACTCAACAATTGAGAAGGAATGCTTGGCTTTAATACTGGCATTACAGCATTTTGAAGTTTATATTAGCTCGGCTCCTTCTCTGGTTGTTGTGTTTAGTGATCACAACCCCCTTACTTTCATCGACAGGATGAAAAATAAAAATCAAAGACTATTGAGATGGAGTTTATTTTTGCAAGAGTATAATCTTGACATCAGGCACATCAAAGGAAAAGACAATTTAATTGCAGATGCACTTTCCTGTGTATAGAAATATCATTTTCATATACACCTTTGTACAATTCATAAGAGTTCTTCTTATGTAATTTTTTTTACCTCGTGTATAATTTACATCTAGTAAAAAAGAAAGCTTTATTACATAAATCTTTCTTTTTTCTTTATGGGGGAAAGTGGCGTCTTTATGTTACGTATCGGCTCGTTTAAAGTGACATAAAGAAAAGAGTGACGACAACAAGCTTTGTAAACTTTAACAAAAATAATTTATTTCCCTAGAAAACACGGTGAAAAGGTGAAAATATGAAATAAGACTTAGGATTTGTGAAGAAAATCCAAAAATTTGTCCTAAAATTGTGAAAAACGCATAAGTCCTGTAAATAAACAGTTCTAATTAAAGTAGTCTGAATCTCAATTCCGTTCCAAGATGGCGGATGATGACGTCAGACGAAGGTTTTACACAAATGTCCAGAATTTTCACTATGAATCACAATTTGTACTGTTCTGTTCCAATTTAGAATTAATTTCACCAAATGTCTTTGTCCAAAGCCGGTTGTATAGTTCTCCAGGGAAATTAATTATTATTTAAAAAGTAGATGAAGTGCAGCTATCATCAATAACAAAACACGTGTCATTCTACAGTCGTTCCACGGACGTACGAAGAATGACTCTTTCCAGCACAAAAGAATACCTTCCTCTCAAGGTATTAGAAACTCTATAAGATGTTACAATGTGACTCTCTAAGGTGTTAAAATATGACTGCAGACTATTTCGCAGGTACCTGAGTATTTAAGGCGAACTAAAACGTCATTTCATGTACACGCACGAAGGACACATGACGATATCTAAATCTCGCCACATCGTAGTACAGAATGTCAACAAGTATTATTAGAAATGACCGTGGTCACAACCAATCATTTACATAGCTTTTGCCAACTGTTTATTTGAATCGACAAACCGACATGCAAAAATCGTGCTTATGCGAGTCACATTTACATTCTAAATAAACACGATGTTTCTATCAAAATGTCAGACCCTGCGAACATAATCATCATCACAATAATAATTATAATAATAAAATAAAAACGAAATAGAAAGAATTCAAATTTCAACACACATGTAATTAAACTACATGGTCGTAACAAAACAAACTGGCCACTTTGTGGTCTAACATTGAGATTGTGACCTCAATTTTGACTTTCAAACATTTTCTAGAGGGGCATAATTTTGAAGTATGTACTCAAGTGGATTTTTGAAAGCATGGCTTAGTTCCCCACTGCAAGTAAGGAAACATTACACAACTTTAAAACTTTAAAACTGACTTCTCTTACAGTATTCAGCACGAAGGTGAGGATGCTTGTGTCTTCTGGGCCTTAGATACATGACTATTCCTGGGTTGCTCTTCGCAAAGTCCAGCAAGTAATTCTCAATGAAATCCCTGAAAGAAGACAGGAAATTTAAGATAACTGTGAAACTATTAAGGATTAAATATCTAAAACACACTAATATTTCTCAGCTTCATATGGTAAATCTACTGGTAAATTACTTTTATTCCACTTTATGACTACTTCTTATAAAAATCATCTAATCACTCTGTAGTCCTTTGACACTTTTTAAGTTAAAGATGCTCAGTCTTCAAAATATATGGGTCCAGATGAGAACATCAGATTCAGGTGAGAATGGTGGATGTCTCTTAGCAGATGTAAAATCGTTAACATCCCATGCAAATCAATGCAAGTTTGATGGAGTAAATATTACTGACTATGTCTCTTAGTAGCTGTAAAATAATTAACATCCCAGGCAAGTCAAAGTTTGATGGAGATTTTCCTATAACTTGTTGAGGAAATCGGGATTGTTTCAGCAATCTGGCAGCCAATAACTAGTTCCTGTGGGTCCACATGATGAACTACCTTAAAAAAGGGGCGGGGTTCAAGACTAGCATGCACTGGAAGTGCCAACTGAAAGCTCTGTAATATTTTAAATAAACTTCACTGGAGAAAATGGTAAGAATGGTGAGCAATCTGCCGATCTAAAAATACCCAAGCCATTTCAGTTTCCATCCCTACCCACATCATTACCTGCAATGGTGTATTTCAGTCATCAAGGTGTTGTATGCATTACCAGAAGGGTGCAGGTTCGAATCACACAAATCGATCAACTAGTGTCGGCTATCATGGAGATTCCTTCGACAACTAACTTGACTCTGCTTGCACAGAATAACCTCACAAATTGCAGTGCCATAAAACACCAAATCAAACCCAATCCCCGTTAGTGGCACAAGTCTAAAGTACAGTCATAACTGTAGACAACTGTGAGACTTGTTGCAACCAGCCATAAGTAAAGGGCAATAACTCTTACAAAAATCAGGAAACCACAATGACTGGTCGATATGTATATATTCACATGATGATCATGATATGCCCAAATTATCACAGAAATCCATCAACTGCTTACAAACAAAATGCAGACAAAAGACTGTCATATGACAAACTAAATACAGTTAGATCGTCATATATTGCACCTATCTGTAAATAAAATGGGGCAAAACCTCTCAGTGACTTGCCAAAAAGTAACATCAATAAATAATAATCATAATATATAAATTATAGTATTAAATATAATAGAAATCTATTAATAACCGCAACACTACTTTAGTTCACAAGATTCTATTATATACTGCATCCAAATGTAATATAAATTGAAACAGTACACTAAACTATGTTTCACATCCATCCATAAAACACTGAGAAAGTACTGCCCAACTAGCATGGTGGACTACTAAAACTGATTGCAACAGAAATAAAATATAATGCATGTATCCTAGTTTTGCACATAAAAATGTAAATTTCAAGACCATTTGAATAAATGTAAAAAAAATCTAACACTGTTGAACAGATGACAGTCAACCTGCTATATTAAAGTTACTTCAAGCCTGCACTCCACTACCAATCCCTCCTGTTATGGTCCAAAATCAATGCAGATGGGGGAACAGGATTCATGCTGTAACATGGGGATTAATAGTACATGCCAGAACAGTGTTACATATGAATGTCAGTTGTTTCAAAACTTAGTCATTTCATATTGGAACCTGTATACTGCAATTTCAGATGATGTTCTTATAATTTAATTTCACACATTCTCTGGTAATGTTTTAACTAAAACATATACTACTATAATTATCACTTAATTATTATTTAAATTAGTGCTTCAAATTTTTCAATTAAAAGTTCATTTCCTTTATACTTTTTCATAAGTAATCGATTGCTTTGTAAATACTTTTCTTGCTGCCTAACAGCCTATACATCAAGCTGTTCTGTTCTAGTCAACCATGTACTAAACACTATTCAAATATTTATTCTTGTGATTTACTGCATTACCATTCATTTTAGACACATCTTTCTGATTTTATTGTACTTTTAAAATATTAAACATTTGTGTTTCATTTTTAACAACAGAGGTATATGATTGTAAACATTCACAATTTTTTTTAAATAAATGCAAGCTAATGTTAATGGAAAATACAATAGGATGTGTAGAATAATGGGTACAAAACATCCCAATTATGAAATGACCTGCAACCTTCAATATCCCCATCATGTTCAAGCATCCTGAATTGATCGAGTCATCAAAAATTCATCTAATGCTAACATTCACTAGCATCAAACTTGTGTATAAAAGGTAGGATTCTTTCAAGTTCACATTTCACAGAATGCTAACAGTATGTTAAATAAAACAAACCAGCAGCAAACTAATATATTTGATATATTTACACTGCAGTCTGGCCTTTCTATGCATATAAGATTTTTGTCACCAATATTAGCACAAAATCCATACCAAACTCAATTTATTGACAAAAATAAATACTACAATGCTTATGGTTTGAAAGTGGCTATTGTCACAAGAACATTCCGTTCAAAATAATACTAATTCTGGTTACATGGAATACTACCCTTGTTTTTATTACTCAGGATATGTCGGCCTATTCTGCGTATGTCTTTGAAAAGATGTAATGTTTATGTATCGGCTAAGGAAATGGAATACATTACTTTAGACTCTATCCAACAGCATTTCAACTAGGCCAGGTTTATAGGTGGTTTTAGAAAATTCAACATGACAATGTAACTTAATGGCAAGAGATATTAAGGAAACAAAACCTATTTTAAACAAATTGTAAAATTTCAACATTTTATAAATTTAACAAGGTATTAAGCTGAAGACAACCAACAATGATTTGGATGTAATGTGTTTACAATGCCTTGCTTATTTATAAAAAAATATTATTGAACAAATTTGAAACAGACAATATGCCCAGGAATTTCTTGACAATTTTGCTTGAGCTTCAAGTTGACAATATGGTTAACAGACAATCCAATAGGTGTGGGACTTCTTGCAAAATTAGAAACTTAGATTAGGAGGCAGTATTGTTCTAAGGTAAATATTTCTATCATTTAAATCGTGTATTTATTTGTATGATTCTAAAAGATAAACATTGAAGAGGTTTTGATAAATTAGAGCATATATTCATATATTATAGATTCTGGGTTACAAATTCGTCGAGGTCACGGGAGGGCCTTCAAGTTGACATTTTAAAGACACATTTTCATATGCAATTAAAATAGAAAAGAGGGATATCTTTTCTTGCACTATATGAATATTACTTAACTAAATTAAATAACAATTGTTCTTTATTGATTCAAATTGGAATTTTAACTAAAAACAACACCCAATCCCATGCTTACGGAAATCACAGAATGTTACACAGAATAGTATGACATGCAGAATAGGCTGACACAGTGGTACATATTACAGTATTCACAGACCCTCCTACCAATTTTAAAAACGAAAGCATCAAGGATATAAAATATGCACATCATTTCATTCAGTGATCTATAATTTCTAACCAGACTATTGCCAAGGCGGCCCTAGCACTGTTGAATTATTGTCACTTTTACGCAAACAGAAACTCATCCAGTCCAATTGCTCGCTGTCCATTTCTGGTTTGTAGAGTGGTCCATTTCAGTAAAAACTGTGTCATTGGGACATGTCCAGTTCTAATATTTATAACACAAAATGAACAAATAAATAGCGTGAACTCTTGGTATACATGTGTTCGTAGATATGTAAATCCAAAATTTATGGAATTATTGAGATTTCCAAAGACAATGAACCACATCACATCTACTGCTCGAAATCAATATACCAAAAAATATGGCAACTGATTTGATTCAAAATGCCAACAAGTTGCTAGTGTTTGGGAGCCCCTGGAGACAATCAGGTAAAAATTACAAAGCAATGAAAGAAATGACTAAGCTTTGCACAATTTTTATATCCTTCATGCCTTCTGTTTTTCAAATCAGAAGTGGGGTACAAACAGACAGGATGGTGTGAGAACACTACAATGTTTAAATTGACACATCTTTAATTCTTTTTCTAAATAGAAAGGGCAGCTGAAAACAGTCTGTCCACAAAACATTACAATTTAAGCAACAGTTAAGATTAGCAACAGTAATAACTCTGCTGACAAAATTTAAGATTGGACTGTAATGTTGCTGTCTTTAGCAACAGGGGGCATCATTTTAATAGAAAGAACTGGTGATCAATACTGAGATTTTTTTAAAATGGCAACCTCATTACCCCTGGTACTTTCTCCACTTTCATATGTAAAAAGCCAACATTCAGATGTATTCCTGGTTGAAAGGTCAACTGTCTACATTTAGTGAATACAATGGGCCTTTCACACAACATATTCAGAGGAAAAAAACGAGAACATCATTTTTCAAAACAGTAAAACAAAATAGCCAAACATATATGCTGACCTATGACCACCGTATTTGCCTGCCTATAAGACGATACTTTTTGACCAGAAAATCTCAGATTTATCTTATACTCTGAATCAACTTATATATGGATTATGTCAGCCGAATCGCTTTATCATATTTTTTTTATGGAAAACAATTCTCCAAGAGTATGAACAATAATGTGTAAAATATATTTCATTTTGGGGAAGAGATCGTGTATGAAACAATATGGAATGCCACAATGAGTATTTTAAACAATTACAAGATCGTCAGTATTAAAAATTAACGTAGATCAGATGTAATTGCGCTAAAGCAGCATGCACCAGTAATGTACGTTGTTTGTAATATACGTTGTTTAATTTTGATTACATATACGTGCATTAGAATTTACAAGTTAGAGGATGAATAACCATGACAAAGACATATTCCATCACAATTTTCTTCTTGCACCTAATGATCAAATAAAACGTATGCCCTATTGAGAGAGAGAGAGAGAGAGAGAGAGAGAGAAAGATGTCTTCATGATTGTAAATCTGTATTGTTCATTTACCTGACGACTGATCTTACTCATGTACAAGTTCAGTACCATATTCCATTATCAATTAATACTACTAGTTAAGCAATTCCTTCTAGTTTTTGTTGCTACTCCAATTATTAAAAGAATCACATGGCTCTGTAGTGGTATTTACATGCTAATTATATACAGCTGTATTCAGTCATTCCAAGCTAACACCTGACTGAGGTCAAGATTCGGCAGACCAGATCAGATTAGCGAGGCTACCATTAGGAAATGAGATTACCCATGGATATTATGAATACCGTACCATATAATGAAAGGAAATGCCAGGTGGTTACTAGTGTAAATTTGCTTCTCTCCCTCCCTCTATTTCACAATGTCACTACCTCATGAACTGCATAATATTGCTCAAAATTGGTCAAAATAATTAAGAATTATTGAGAAAATATCGCCAACTTGGGATATACAAAATTTGATGTTGCAACATCCACAATTTACACCACAGAAATAAAGATTTATTCCAATGAAAATGTAGCACAAAACCATTACGAGGGTTACTATAAACACCGAAATACACTGAAAAACCGAAATACACATGTATTTACATGTTTGCGGTGTATATATTGGTGTATACACAGGAATTATGATTTATCACAAATGGCTGTTCGTTCCATTTTGAAACGGATGTGGTATGATAAAGACTGATCTTTCCAGAACTGAGGCTATCCCCAGAACGGACGGTGTAAGTCAGTTTAATTCATATTATTCAAAAGTTAAAGTAAATATATAATATAATGTCGCGAATACTTCTAATTATTTTCACTTTCATTTGGTGTATGTATTACTACAATTCTCTGTTTATCATATCTGTCGAATCAAGTATGACCGAGTGATGCCATCACATGAATTCAGCTATAAATAAGAAAAAGGTAAATAATTCATATCAAAATCACAAAAATCATATTTTATTTTGCTTTATATTATTATTCAAACAAAAACAAATCATGTGTGTACACCAATATATACAATGAGAACATGTAAATACATGTGTATTTCAGTGTGTATTTCAGTTTTTCAGTGTATTTTGGTGTCTATAGTAACTGTCATTACAATATGATATAATGAATGAGGAACTTCTCTCTTATCATAACTAAATCCTATAATGGCAATTGTCATTTACTAAATAGTGATTTCAGATCAATGTATATATGTACAGAACACTTAACGAATATATGCTATTGGTTTTATGAGTAACATAATTTCAGCTTCCGAATGACTTGGTATTATTTCATGCAAACAAGTTTGGGGGGGGGCACTTGAGATAACAGTACTGAAAAGCTTCAAATGTACCTGGAACATAGAAAAAGTCTAGTTCCACATGTAAGACCAAGATGCTGATATTTATGTTTTGGGCATCAGGGTCTTACTGCCTAACTAAAAGCGCTGTGTAACATGTTTTGATGTCGACTAACATTGTAAAAAAAGTCAAATTTTTTGGAATATCTCACACAACTGGCAACCAACAACAACACTTTTATTGTTAAATCATAATGTTTTAGTCAGATCTTACTTACTCTGATGTCTTTTCTCTAATAAATTCAAATTCTCACAAAAGAAATGGACCTGTTTTCAAGTTTCGTTGGCCTACATTTCACTTGGCTGGAAAATGATGAAAACCTGGAATGCTGAAATCGGGTTAAGTTGAAATATTATTCTTTAACAAAATGAATCAAAATATATTATGCCTATTTGAACTGTAAGCAACATTCTGTTTCATTCAAGAAATGTATTGTGCACATGAACCTACTTGAACATACTTCAGCATACCTCGACTACCATCGCATTTCAACAAATTGAAATGTATGTCAATGGAACACGAAAATGCATCTATTTGCAGTGACAGATTTTGATTCAACCAGGATAAAAACAGCACAAGTATATTAATTCCATATCAATTTGTGGAAGAGTGTCCATATGGGCTGCCAAGTGTGTGAGATATCCTGAAACTTGGACTACTTGTTCTGATGTCAACCTTGGAACTCTCTATACAAGGCCGTTAGTTGGGTAGAAGACGTAGCACGAAAACATAAATAACATTTGATATGTCTTACATGTAGGACTAAAAAGTCCATTCTTACTGCTGAATGTTAACACAACATTTCTATATAACCATACGTAAGAAATATGCAAATCTTAACTTGAAATTAATTACATGAGCTCAAGATTTTCAAAAGCTTACCAAAGACCAATTTTAAAAATGGTGGGCAGTGCATGTGTTTGAATGCTGTGAAATTTGAAAAGATGTCACCCTGGTGAGTTCATTTTTTTAATTATGCACACTCGTATTATGCAGTAATCATTCCATTTTAAATTTATTCTAAAATTCTGAAAAATTCATCCCTATTGCTACTGTCAGAAATTTACTCCGATTTCTTGAAGCCTGGCTTCTGAATATGGTGTCAACGCAAACATTGTTGCCGATATTGTATTTAGTCATACAATTCAAGATTTCTCCCCCGATGCCTACGTTTAGGGCGACCTAAAAATAAATATCTGCGGAGACGTCTTACATTGTAGAACTACTGTTGTATTTTATTTTGTACTGTACAGTATGTATCATTTGTACGAAAAGTGTTGTTGAAAATCGAGTTCAGCTAATAATAAAGCTTTCTCGTTTCCTCAGGAATTGACCTGGTTCCTCGACTGCTTCCATTTGACTTGCAGAATTCTACGGTAACTCTTTGAAGCTGGCAGATATATCTTCCAATTCCATTTTGCATAACATTTTTAACAAAATTGCTTGGGATAAGTCGACTGCCCATCTTGTCCTTGAATTACCGGTGTCTCGGTATAATTATCCGACCAACAAATAGTCCGGTCGAACATATTTTTGTGTGCCTATGCATAGGTATCTAGTCCGATAAATCTACACCACCCACATCCCACCCACACCAACAAATATGTGTTAATATTGACAAACGAACTGAGGGTATGATATCACCGGTTTATTAAAATGTGCAATTTTGTTGCATGAACATCTTTCCGGAACACGCCTAAATCTGTTAAGACATTTCCGGTGTTTGGTAATAGCCATACTTAGCGCGAAATTCAAAATGGCCAATGGACAGAGGGATTTGCGATTTACAAGTCGCCCAACACAGGACTTTTTCCAGAAATATCGTCTTAAACCCTAATTTGACACTACCGCAATTTTGACGCAGTGTCATAAACTCACAGGCCTCGAGGGAACGCGTCTCATTGACGTTACCACACATTTGTTTACACTGATCAATATTGAGTCACGCTGGCAGAAACATTGAGCCTGTTGAAAATCCTATTATTTTCATTTGCGAAATGAAACAAAGATACATACCATTAAATAAACTGCATTTCACTCATTCTTTCCCCCCCCCCAATCAATAAGCCCATATAAAAATTTTAATCAGCTATTCTGACCACAGGTGCTCGACGCCAGTTTTACAGTACAAAAAAAAAGAAAAAAAGACAAGGTCCTTTATCACAACGGGTCATAGGGGTAATCTGAGGAGATTTTGTCACTCGGTATGATTTTTTTTCCCTTCAGGTTATTGCTTTTTTTTTAAACATTAAGCTTGCGTCAAGCACCTGATTCTGACGGGGCAAAAAAAAAAAGAAGAAAAAAAGAAAAACAACAAAAAAGAAACCTTCCCACCATAATAAGCATGCAGTCTCTACTCAGAATGTGTTAGCGACGTTTCTGAAGGCTGATAACTGTATCAGTTACTGTTACTCTGTCTAGAACGGTGTACTACGTTATAAGGTTTTATATGGATCTGCCATTAGCGATGTTCTGAAGTGCCGCTTTTGGTATCTGATTTATTTCATAACTAAATCAGCACCCTGTGTATTATTTTGTTATTTCTTATTTAGGAAGTATTGTTATTTTCTAGCTGATAAATAAGAAATTTTATTTTAATAGTACTTTTCAATCAACTTTTTTAGAAAATCTTTATTATTAACTTATTTTAACCAATTTGTTATTTATAAATTGGTTTGATAATGGTAAGAATGACAACAAACGAAAATAAAACCGTCTCTTGTAACATGATGTCTTCTGTTCTGATTATTTGCACTTACAGAGACACTAGTTATGAAGGATTCAAACCAGTTTTAAATTTAAAAAACAAAACAACAAAAAACAACAACAAACAAACAAACAATAAAATCAAAGATTGAGGTTCAGTACAGTAACAATGCCAGTTAAGTATTGGAAAGCAATTATGCACTAAATTTAATTTTGTAATCATAAGTAAACATTTTCATCATAATACAAACATGATTTTCCCCAAGTTACTTTAGCGTTTGACAAAATCTGTTCCAGAATGAAGATTATGATTAATGTAAGAAAAACTTTATGAATGATAAATAATTTTTTTAATGTCATCTAAGTTTTTTAAGTACTGTTGATGTTGCTTTGCAAAATATTGTTTTCTCCGGCGCATGTGTGCAAAAGTGTCACAGGAAAAAAAAAAGACTTCTATGAGGTGCGTCAAAATCGGTGATGCACTACACGATCTTTACAACAAGGGGTGATATGGATGAAAGCTCGTTAAGGAGTATGAGGGAGAATATATATATATATATATATATATATATATATATATATATATATATATATATATATATATATATATATATAGTGTAAGCCTTAATCTAATTAGCTTTGAAATATCACTTGACAGTAAAAGTAATCAGATATTCCACACTGGATTAGAACTGATATACACTAACAGCTGGTTTATGTTATACATTCGCTAGGGTTTATGTTCCATGGGAAAAATACTTTCAGGGCAGTCTTTACTCCCCTTCCTAACTATACTGATGTCTTGTATTTAATAAATAGTATAGAATGCCTTCTGCAGTTATTCTTCAATAGCAAATAACATTACAATATATAGTTGTCATTTCTTACCCATTCTTTGCTAAAATAACGATGTTTCCAAAGTAATGAGACAGATAAAGAAGTATATTTCTGAAAAGGTGTAAATGCTTCAATGCGTCAAAACTCCGAGTCAGTAAGAACTCCTCGTCCAGGTCAGAATTCCCAAAGGCCCTGAAAGCACTCAGAAATAAGGCAGCAGACCTAGTCGGCGTCCAACCGGAAGTTTGTAAAGTTTACATTGAATATGCAACAGAAATGATGCAGCAAATACTCCTTAAAATCTGGGAGATAGAATTGAAGAAGGGATATATCATCAAACTATCAACGAGAGGGAACCTGACTGTATGTAATAATTGGCTGGGACTTATGCTGCTCTCGATGCCCAGCAAAATCCTCACCAAAATCATCGTGGAAAGACTAGAATTCTCCCCAAGCAAAACTGAGAGAGGAACAAGCAGATTTCCACAAAGATAACTCCAGCATAGATCACATCACTACACTGCATATTATCATTGAACAATGCTTGGAATGGCAATCACCCTTTTTATGTGAACCATTATTGACACCCAAGGTTATTCGTATCTCAAACGCAACAGTTATAAGACAATTCCACTAAAAGATCCACAACTGGAAGCTCTCAGAACTCTTCCGGGTCCAAAACGGAGCCAGACAAGGATGCCTACTTTCGCCAAAGATCTTTTTGATGGATAATAAAGGCAACCACTAAGGACAAGCGAAATGGAATACTGTGGAATTTTACAAAACATCTAGAATACCTGGATTTTGCAAATGACCTGGTCCCCCTGCCACACAAACACTAGCACATGCAGGCCAAGACCAACTGGCGAATAAAACAAAGCACAATACTGAAAATCAACACTAAACGATAGAGCAAAATACAAATGGATGCAGTAGACATAGAGGAAAATTGAACGGTTCACTTATCTAGAGAGTGATATCTTTACTGATAAAGGACAGCATTTTGATAATATGTAAGTAAGTTTTTTTTATAGTTACAGTTTGTGCAAGCACTCCTGCCCTTGCTTATGTGTGACAGGAATTTTTCTTACAGACAGAAAAAGTATTTTTTCAGCAAGTACAAAACAATCCATGTACAATGCATAACTTCGATGCAGTTTAGTTTTTGCTGTTGAAAAATAAATAATAATTCCCTACTTTGATGTAAAACAAACACCAATCATAACGCCGAGCTTATTTGTTGTTTTATACAGTTCAGTTATCAAGTATAAAATGTTCCAAGACAGAATTATCATTCTGATTGTAGACATTAACCAAGAAAGATGAATTTCACACAGAAAAATATGATATATCGAACTAAATGTTAGTCGAAGATGAATATAATGCCCTGCCATGCACCAAGAGTGGTGATGTGCCCTGGGGTCATAGTGATGCTCTACCCTGTGACATGCGCGATGCCACACATTCTTGCTGCCCTACAAACAAAATCTGTGTCGCTCGTATGTCATCTCATTCATGCGCTCAGAAACCACAAATAGAGATTTAACAATCGAGGAAGACTACGCGTTTCCTGTAACTTTGCCTGACTATTGTGATTTTGAAAGTCTATTCCCCACGTTCAAAGAATGCATCCTAAATGCCTGGAAGGACCTTGTATTAAATCTTTAGCCAGAGTAGGATTTATTTCCTTGGGATTTGGAGATAAAATAAAGTGTTATAAACTTCAATAGTATGACAATTTACCCTGAGCATTCCAGAGTCATAGGCTGCCGCTACCTTCCATGCAACAGCATGGTGGGTCCGGAATACGATTACATAGAACATTCCAGAGTCACAGACTGCCGCTACCTTCCATGCTACGGCATGGTGGGTCCGGAATATGATTACGTAGATGCATTATAATAAGACAGAATCTGTAGTTTACCATAGACATTCCTGTGAAATGATACTTTAGAAGAACACCTTTAGCATTTAACGCATTTACCAATGTTTTGTAGAGATTGTAGTGAAACGGAAGATACAAATGATTTCAACATTTTAAAACTTTTGCTATCTAACTAGCACAAAAAGACTGATTCTCGTGAAAAACTATAACAAACCCACAACTTGACATGGATAAGTTGCTCGATGCAACGACGTCTGCAATAAGCATCGCACAGAGTAAAATTTTTATAAATTTATAGTTTAGAAGAGCATATTCAGAATCTGCCGTTGGTCCTGCTGGAGCACATCTACAGAGACTGTACAGATACAAATGGCAAGCAAAGATCTTTTGCATCCAAAAGGCATAGATCTTTTTAATCATTGGTATTTGAATGCTGTAAAGGAGCCGATTCATTTCGAAATGTTCAAATGGTTAGATACTGATGAACTGCAAACACGTTATAAGACTCATCATACCAAAACTACTGTCCTCAGTGTTATACCAAATTCCTTGGAAGTATTTTTGTTAGTGACTACAGTTCTTGGATTTCGTTTACCGCCAGATTGTCTGTGGTAAATTTGTGAGCGCTACATGCAAAGACATGATACCAGCAATTTTACCTGTACACGAAACCCTCCCCAACTCCCCAACCCTCCCAACCCCCCACCCCCAAAAAACCCAACACAAAAATATGTTATGATTCTATAGATGCCTACGCTTCTTAAACCTCTGATATAGTGTTAATTCTCCATTTGACCCCATAGATAGCATACATGTTAAATCTATGGCCAAATTTTTATTATGAATGAAAGGTCATGGCCTTTTGCTCTAGATCGATGTATGTCTTCCTTAAAAGGATAAATTTGTCTAGCCTATCATGTGCACGGATACAAGACCCGGATAATATTTACCAAAGTATAAGTGTCCGATAGATAGAATATACCATGACACAAATTAATTTCTACTTAGAAATGTTGGTAAACAACGTCATTGCTTGCACAGACAGTTTGAGACTGGCTAAGCTTCGTTGTCACTTATTTCATTTTTGCGTTGAATTTTGGCAAAAACGGTGAAAAATTATCAATTAGAGTGCTTGTTAATTCTAAACATTTATATATTTTTCGACAATCACTTAAAAATGAGGTAGTAACTATTACGACTCTATTGTCTTAAACAAAGTAATAGAAAAGAGCGAAACCCAACAAGTGTTGTAAAATTCAACAAACAATTTATTTCCCTAGAACACAAAGTGAAAATTTAAAAAGAACTTACATGATTGCGAATTAAATCACAAATAGTCAAAGAAGTTCTATCACCAGTCCTAATGAATAAAGTTCTAAGTAAGTTCCAGTGGTATTCAAAATAAGAACTAGTGCTGAAGGCGTCGATGTGCCTGTAGTCTTGAATGTACCAATGTACCAGTAGCCTGAAGTGTGATGATATACTATCAGTCGACCAATTAATCACAATAATATAATTCAGTTGTCTTTGTTTGAATTCACTATAATTCCAAATTAATGTTTCTGTCCAAGAATATTATTTACCATCACTTTGTATTTCCAGTGAATACTAATTTGAATAAATAATTTCACCCGAATCATATACTGAACGCACAATAAGACTGACTGTGCCTAGATGTTAAAGAAAGTATGAATAATTCTTCAAGTGAACAAGATTATATGAAACACTAAGACAAAAGAAAAACCAGGATGAGGGTCAAATTTCTAGAAAATTCTAAGCTGTCAACAAGATAAACTCTGTTACTAAAGTTATAATAAAGAATGCGGTAAACGTCAGGTACAACATGTTATATCACAGGGAATAGCAATGTCCTAGACCCATACCCAAATAATTATGTTTACTTTTATCAGTTATGATCATACCACTTAACCCACTCAAACAGAGCAAATATTACCTATGTATTATTTGTTTACTAAAATAAAAGTTACTGGTCAGGTCGACAATGGACTTGATTTTAGACAAGGTAAAGTCCATAATATAATTATATGTAACATAGTCATGGAGAAAAAAATAACTAACAAGACAAATTAAATATACATAATATAACGCGAGCAGGATTTTTCTGAGAGGAATCAGCAGATTTCAACTTATGGCAGTGGCGTTTCGAGAGAACGACAGTGCCACCTGGGGATTAGTTTGGCCTTAGTCATCCCAGGGAAAGAATTTGTCAGAAGTATAATAGCACATGTCTCACCAGTTTGATCCAATGGCAACGTTTATGTCAATCCTACGAATCATAACTCGAGTGTATGCCGATAGCATCCATTGGATATTAGTGAATTTCTTCGCAAAATAGAAACCACATTCAATTCGGACCACATCGGCTCTTAGTACAATTGACTCGCTTGTGCCTGGCGTATATTAGCCTTTCTTGACCTATCCCACTCTGTTTCTCTTCATTATGAGGCTTATAAGGAAGAGTAAGGTGGCGCTCTACAATTTCGTATTTTGTATAGGTTAGATTTTTATAGAAAAAGAATTTCCCGGTTTTCCTCACTCGTGATACTAGCTATTTAAAAAAGACCTTGCATATCTTAGATATTGTTGAAATAACGTTTAATTCCCTTTATTTTTGGTGTATGACAGATGTGTGAAATATGGGCCATGGCGTATATAGCTTGGCTTAGCTTTAGATGTGCACCTTTCAAAACCTGCTAAGTCGTGTACTTTACACTAATTCAGGCTGATTCTTTGAGCTCAAGGGAGCAGACATTTTACTTGACGGTGTGTTTAGATCATGTACAATTAACACAAGTACAATATCCAAAGAAACATTAGCCACAGTACATGAAAGTAACATAGAGGTATACCAATATTCTTTCCATTGTGCATGTTACAAATGAAAACAACTTCACCTTACGCCAATCACTCTCAGAAGTTCGTAATATCTCTAGAGCGCCTCCTAACGGAGTGGACGGCGGCCAGGGAACCATACTAAGTCTGATAATTAGTAAAATATCATTCGCAGCTTCGAGGTCTATCGCACGATTCTGAGCTCGAATGTGTGCCTTTAGCTGCCGTTAGGTCCACCTCGGTTTTTTACAAAACAAGGATTGACAGAAAAACTACGAATGTATCGAACTACTTTGTTCTTCCGCAACATCTCGGCGAATCCTAGGATTAGTCTAGTCGTAGAAATAAGTGAGATAGTCCGAATAAATTCCGGTTTCATTTTTGTGAAGAAATTACAGGCAAGAAAATGTATGATTTTCTGTAAATTACAGCACCGACATATATATGACCCATATTTTATTCTTGGAGAAATAGAATTTGTGCTCTGAATGGTATAACACGTCTCCCTCGGGTAGCGTAGTACATAGAAGACGCCATACGAAGCAGGGTACCAGACCAATGAGCGCTGTGCATTAGGTAAGAAAGTCCAGAGATTCAGCAGATTCTCAGACCATAATTATCCCGGCTGGTACCCCACTCCCCGATTTAATCTAGACCAAAACAGGAAGTGCATTGTCTGCATGGTATGTTTGCCACTGATTTATTTGGTAAAGTTATACTTTTTAATAATTATGAAAAGATAGACTGTAATCCTTGTGATTTTTTTTTTAGAGAGTTGTCTTTCTTAGTTGTTAAAGACAACAATAAAGATGTAAAATTCATGTAAATTGTTCCTGTTGTCTGGGTCATGCAGACATTTTTGGTTATTTCCTCCACGTCGGTTGGTTTATTTTAGTAATAGCCAAAAAACGAGCCGGTCAACCTGTGATGAAACCTTTCAGGACTTCTCTAAGGTCATTATTTTCACTATGATTGAGGATGCTATTTCTTTGCGCAATCGCAACTTCGATGTCAATCCTGCGGATCATACCTGAGACATATGTTTCACCCATGACAGAGAAATCTATCTGTTTTGCCAACCTTGCTTTTCCTATCTCAGTCTGGTTATCTCAGACCCGTCGTCTCAGTCGTGCTGTCCATGCGCTAGGAACTACCTTTAAAACGAAATCCATGATGTCTTCTGCTGTGCCTGTCGGAGTTGTTATAAAATCCACAAACAACAGATGTATAACAAAAAGAAATTCACTCATAAAGCAACTTAAGATCTTACCAATTTTGATAACACCATATAGAACATTTTGAGACAGTAGACACACAAGCTGAGCTATTTTTAGAGCTCCAGACACAAAGGCAATACACATCACTGGGGACATAAAACCAAGTGCTACTGCAAAGCCGGCAAAAACAAGAAAAGTAATCTGTCAAACTGGTTTCTTCTAACTTTGTCGAACACACAAAATCCGCCCCAGTTGAATCAAATATAACAATGCGATTGCAAATGAAACCTACTGCACTTAACCAATCAGAGTGGTTCATTCATCAGTCCAGATGCTGTTCCATATTTTTTTGGGAGAGAAAATATAAATTTCTAAGAAAGTCATGAATTAGAAATTTCCAGATGTCACTACACACTTCATTGGAAATGCAACCAGAAGGCATATTGCACTGCACATTATCGTATCGTTGCCTACCATAGAACGTCTTCCAAATCAGATCTGATGAAACTTCAACCGTAACCGTTTAAAAGGTATTAATTATTTATTGTAAAAGTATGACGTCCATTGATTAAATGTCATCATACAGTAGTGGTTAGAGCGTCGGCCTCGGATGCGGGAGGTCGTGGGTTGGAATCCCGGCCGAGTCATACCAAAGACTTATAGAAATGGTTCTAGCAGTTGCCTCGCTTGGCGCTCAGTATAAAAGGTCAGTGTTGGACTGGTCGGCCTGGTGTCAGGATAAAGTGACTGGGTGGGACATCATGCTATATGTCTGCGGCATGGTGTCCCAGTGCTAGATATCACTATAAACGGTAATACTGCAGGCATCGTAGTGATATGACTGAAAAATTGTTAAAGCTAATTTAAAAATCCAACACACACACACATACACACCACACACACACATACACACCACACACACACATACACATAGAGTTTCTATTTTCTCATGCGTAGAACTTGTGTACTTAGGGTCGACAGATCACTTCATTGCCCTCATTAACATATTCGTCTTATGCGCAGTATAAACAAAAGCACGTGGTTCAGAACGCTCATTGTGCAATACTTCCAGCACAAAACAATTATAACTTTCTTCTTGCCTTTTTTCTTTTCTAAGAGCAGCATATATTGCTGGATTCCACTTACATAATTATTCAGATTTTCATAAAAGAGTACAGAACCTGAGGACCTTTATATCGAGTAAGAAGCAATACTAGTACCTGATGAATACTGTGTTTTGAATCTGTTAACCAAATTGCAAGGGTGTAGGGTTATTTTAATTTAGTTGGAAAAAATGGGTGAGAAAAATAATAGAAGAATAATTGTGGGGAGATAAAAAGTATAACTCCTTGACTGAGATTTCCTTGTCTCGGTCCAAACCCCAACACAGATTATATTATTATCTCACATAAAAACCCGAAGTGATCTGAAGGTTGAAAATTTCGCAATGGTAAAATTTATAGCAAGGGAGATAATACAATCACTGCCACATACAATGGGTTCGAAAGTTTTGTCCCTCATAGCAGTGAATAATTGTGAAGTTGCATATCATATTGGTTTGTTGCCTAAGGATGACTGGGAAGAAACAAGGATGATAAGATGCCTGTGATTAACCTGCCATATTGTACATAACAACAGTTATTCCTACCCATCCCGCAAAAAAAACAACCAGTAAACAAACTAAACAAACATCTATTAAATTCCATGTTTCTTCAGTGACACATTCTTAGCAAGTAATACCTGCATGTGCCAAAAACAAAATGACTATATTCGTTTCTATTGCATTCAGACGTGTGGTGGAATCCTCGACCGTCTGTTCCGCCTATTTTCACGTGTTGGCTCAAGTAATTGTCGGCTGGCAAGGCGACCGACATACGAGTGTAAAAAAAAGCGCCGTCAAATCTCTTGAAGGTTTTTTTTTTTAATACGAGAAAGTTTACAGGTAATCTATAGAAAAATGGCGCCTCGTGAATACTACAGCGCTTCATTTAAACTAAGGAAGGTTTATTTTTAATATGAGAAAATTTAAAAATTTACCTCCAGGAAAAAATGCCTCCTACTGAATAGTACATATATTCATTAAAAGTATGGAAAGTTTATTTTCAACATAAATTTTTTTAAAATAATCAGGAGAGAAAGAATGAGGATTATTGCTCGGTGCGCACGCACATGCACCGAAAGGGAATTTCAAGAAATATCATACAGAATGCGTTTCTTGAAAGCATTAGTGTTATACTGCTGTAAGTAGTGTAGTGGGGTACCTTAGCCTCATGTAGACCGTAATGTTAAAAACAGGTCCCGGCACTATAGCCTCAAGATTTATAGGCCCAAAACCACAGCCTGGTGCACTATAGCCTCAATGGGAATTTTGTATTAGCACAAGTTGCGCCTGTATAGCGTCAAGAGGAATGGAACAGGTAGGTGACGTCACGGTACTGGAGATTTGTAACAATGTAGCAAGTGACTGACCTGAATACGTGTGGCTACCACTCTAGGTAGAGACAAACACAATAGAGACTGAGACAAACATATACTAATACAAGCCCGAGATTTATATATAAAGCATTAAATAGACCTGAAATTATGTTGGCGGTGTTCATAAATTTGCATAATTATAATGATGCTATAAATAGTTATAATCAAGGAAAAGACTAACGCCAAAATAGATGTGACTAAAAGTAACGCTAAAATTACGAAATTGTCCCAGAATTTAACAGAGACTAAACATGTCCCTGAATATTAGGTTACATTGGTTTAGACTAAAAGTAGTGCTAAAATTACGACATTGTCCCGGACTACAATGGAGACTGAGAAAATCTGGAACATTAATATTCAAATGACTGTGACTAAAAGTAACGCTAAAATTACGAAATTGTCCCAGAATTTAACGGAGACTAAACATGTCCCTGAATATTAGGTTACATTGGTTTAGACTAAAAGTAGTGCCAAAATTACGACATTGTCCCGGACTACAGTGGAGACTGAGAAAATCTGGAACATTAATATTCAAAAGACTGTGACTAAAAGTAACGCTAAAATTACGAAATTGTCCCAGAATTTAACGGAGACTAAACATGTCCCTGAATATTAGGTTACATTGGTTTAGACTAAAAGTAGTGCCAAAATTACGACATTGTCCCGGACTACAGTGGAGACTGAGAAAATCTGGAACATTAATATTCAAATGACTGTGACTAAAAGTAACGCTAAAATTACGAAATTGTCCCAGAATTTAACGGAGACTAAACATGTCCCTGAATATTAGGTTACATTGGTTTAGACTAAAAGTAGTGCCAAAATTACGACATTGTCCCGGACTACAGTGGAGACTGAGAAAATCTGGAACATTAATATTCAAATGACTGTGACTAAAAGTAACGCTAAAATTACGAAATTGTCCCAGAATTTAACGGAGACTAAACATGTCCCTGAACATTAGGTTACATTGGTTTAGACTAAAAGTAGTACTAAATTACGACATTGTCCCGGACTACAGTGGAGACTGAGAAAATCTGGAACATTAATATTCAAATGACTGTGACTAAAAGTAACGCTAAAATTACGAAATTGTCCCAGAATTTAACGGAGACTGAACATATCCCAGAAGATTAAATTATATTTGTTTAGTCTAAAAGTAGTACTAAGATTACCAAAATGTCCCAAACTCTAGTGGAGACTGAGAAAAACTCTGGAAGATTGTATTCAGATTGCCGTGACTTAAAATATTGCACTAAATTTCCGAAAAATTTAGCGGACTTGAATGGAAACTGATAACTAGCCAGATGTTTTGGTTGTCAAAAATGGCAAAGACAAAGTGTAGCACTAAATTCTGAAATTGCACCGGACTTTAGCGGAGACTGAAAATAATCCATAGATAAATTTTAAAAATGTTACCAAAACTTAAAGTAGTACTGAAATTATTTAAACTCATACCGACTTTCGCGGAAACTGAAAAATTGTAAATAAAAAATTAAAATAAGCGATACTATAGCCACAATGGGAATTAGCATTACGGGACCCTACTTTTTCTACTATAGCGTCAAGATTTATAGCGTCAATGGGAATTAGCATTACGGGACCCTACTTTGTACTATTGCGTCAAGATTTATAGCGTCAAATGGCACACCCTGGGACACTATAGCGTCAATGGGAATTTTGTATGGGAACAATAGGAATGGAACAGGTAGGGTGACGTCACGGTACTGGACACTTGCAACAGAGAATAATGTTTTTGTGAGTTAAACATAAATTATACAACAACTAAAACTTTTTTTAGGCAAGAAAGAATTAATATCTTTTCGAGGCAATGGAGTGGCCCTGAAAAGGGCCTTTTGGGTTTATCTTCTATTGTCTCCATTTCTTCCACCAGCTCTTCACTTTTCCAATAATTCCCTTCTTTTTCTTTTCTTCGTCTGAAATCCAGTCAGGATGTCCCATCTCTCTAAACTTTTCCTGTACCTTTATCCAGTTTTGATTTAGTCTATCAAACTCCTCTTTCTTTTTTTGGTTTTCCTTCTCCTTTCTCTCTTTTGTCCAGATGTCTTTTATTTTCTTTACCTCTTCTTACATTACGTTTTTCATCTTCTCTTCTGCTTTTTTTAATTGTTTTAAATCCCACTGGACAAAGGACCACTCGATAAAATTGACTGTGTCTTGCAAAGAGCATCTTTTCTTCTTCTTCTTTGTAACATCTTTCCATCTATTTTTAGCTACAACTTATGGTAAATTTCTCAGGAAAAACCCACTATCTATTTATAATCTCATCTTGTAGGAGAGTCCTATGAACTAACTTAGTATTTATTTTTAGGTACAACTTATGGTAAATTTCTCAGGAAAAACCCACTATCTATTTATAATCTCATCTTGTAGGAAAGTCCTATGAACTAACTTAGTATTTATTTTTAGCTACAACTTATGGGAAATTCCTAGGAAAAACCCATATCCCTTTATAGCATCAACTTGTGTGACGTTCCTGTTTAAAAACCCTAGTATCTATTTATATTTACAACCTGTGGAAAAACCCAAGTCTATATTTATTGCCTCACAATTTCTAGCTTGAATGACGTTCCTGAACTGGCTGACTTGAATACGCGATACTGTAGGTAGGTAGGTGAAATAAATGGGATGGGGATAAAGGGAGTTTTATAGGGACAAAGACCAATACACACACAAAAGAAAGGGAGAAAGAAAAAACCCAATATCTACTATCCATACAAACGAATGAGAATGCATAAACACACACCCATATATACTATCCACACCAACGAAGGAGAATGCGTAAATCACACCCATATATACTATCCACACCAACGAATGAGAACGCATAAAATACCCACATATACTATCCACACCAACGAACGAGAATGCATAAAACATACACCTATATACTATCCACACAAACGAATGAGAATGTATAAAACACACACCCATATACTATCCACACCAACGAACCATAAAACAAACCTATCTACTATCCACACCAACGAAGGAAGAGATGAAAAACACACCTATATACTATCCACACCAACGACGAGCAAGCATAAAACACACATTACTATCCTCACCAACGAACGAGAAC
Source organism: Megalonaias nervosa (assembly GCA_016617855.1). Lineage (NCBI taxonomy): Eukaryota > Metazoa > Mollusca > Bivalvia > Unionida > Unionidae > Megalonaias > Megalonaias nervosa. The sequence goes on from JAECUM010006637.1 coordinate 82,748, forward strand.
GAGCATAAAACAAACCTATCTACTATCCACACCAACGAAGGAAGAGATGAAAACACACACCCATATACTATCCACACCAACGAACGAGAACGCATAAAACACACAAATTTACTATCCTCACCAACGAACGAGAAAGCATAAAACACACCTATCTACTATCCACACCAACGAAGGAAGAGATGAAAAACACACCTATATACTATCCTCACCAACGAATGAGAATGCATAAAACACACATCTATATACTATCCTCACCAACGAACGAGAAAGCATAAAACACACCCATGTACTATCCACACCAACGATGGAAGAGATGTAAAACACACCCATATAATATCCACACTAACGAAAGAGAACGCACAAAACACACAAATATACTATCCACACAACCGGGATGAGAAGAAAAGCATCTATCTACTATCCTCACGAACTAATGAGAAAGCATAAGACATACACACATATACTATCCACACCAACGAACGCGCATGCAAACACACACACACACACACACACAAACAGTAAAGGAGTGAGTGTTTATAGTCACACTACTCTACATTCACACGAATTGGCAAATTGAATAGTCTCTCTTTTCTAGAGATCTGGCTAGCCCTGAGAAGGGCTGGTTTTTTTTAGAACTTCAAATGCACCTAGCTAATGGTGACACCTTCCTGGCCTGGCACCACACACGCAACGTCTGCTCCAGTCATTCTCCCAATTGACACGAGTGGTTGGGAGAGCAGACGGGGCTTGAGTGGCTTCACTATCCCACTCCTCTGTTTGTGGAATAGTGAAGACTTGTTGTTCTTTCTGTCCTCTGTGCCAGACCCGGGGATGATGATGATGATCTGGCCTCCTTGTCTCCTCTGCACGTTGTACTGGTTGTGGCTGTGGTTGAGGTGGTCGTACTGTCTGTGGAGGTGTCCTCGTTTCTGGCTTCACCTCACACTGAGGTCTCATGAAGAGGTGAGGCAGGATCTTTTCCTTCTCCATTTCTTTCTTTTTCTTCTCCTCCTCTTCTATCCTGTCTTTCTCCTCTATGGCCTCCCTAGTCAGTTCGTCTAAAAGAAGCCTGGCATACTCCAGGCGCATTTGGAGTTCCAGCAGTTTTTGGAGTCTGCTACTCATTTTTAAGTTGACGAGTCAACGACGGTAGCCAGACTGACAATTGTGCCGCTTTATATACTTGAAGCACGGACGTGAAGGAAAACATCCCCTAACACCCAAACTTACCATCACATGAGAACGCGCGGACCTAAAAGAAGCACTCACGTTGACTTTTTTACTTTTTACTAACAAAGACAGACAGGCACGATTGGACAAGACAGAGAAAACAAAGGGTGGATTTTTTTTACTGACAAAAGAAACGAAGTGCTTATAGACACACTTCTATTTATTT
>JAECUM010006638.1:0-38644 GCA_016617855.1 Megalonaias nervosa
CCGAGCCTGGACTCGAACTCACGCAGACAGAGGTGAGATGGCAGTGATCCGTAACGATCAGCGCTTTAGACCACTCGGCCACTCGGGGCCCCCCTTCACGGTTTTGAAATGCAACAAGTTCGTTTGGATCAACGTTGGCAAGACTGAACAGGTCAGATAATTCATCATTGATCTGCCTTGTTACTCGCTGGAGTAAATCCTCACCTGGTGCTTGTTGAGGTTTAGTTTTAGCTGATCTTCCGTAAATATCTACCATTATATGATTAGCGATTATTTAAAACAACTCGTATATTCGTGTACAGCTTTATGAGGTGGTTTCGTTGATCTTGATACAGCATCAAGTACTGTTAGTGCTTCACGGCCACATATTGGTGGATCCATTAATGTTTGTGTTGGTAGCGTTGAATACCAGAGTGGAATACCTTGAAGTCTGTCGATATATTTTAAAAATTCTTTTGGTGGTGCCAGTCCGTACGAATCGAAATAAATAATACCCCGTGGATCAATTGCATATGCAACCCAGTGAGTGCCACGGCCAGAGCTTTTATTGAGATTAATAATACCTGTTTCAATTAGATTTGGATTTTTCGGTAATTGATCACGCATAAAACACCTCTGAAATTCTTTATATTTAGTTGCTTAGCAGCATCAAGTAAATCAAAGTTAGACATCGGGAAAATCAGCGAGTCCCGGAAGTCTTAATCCTTTTCCGTATCGAGACCCTGGAAGTCTCAGACCGTGACCTTTTCGTTTCCATTTTTTTAATCCTTGTCCAGTTGCTTTCTTCAGAGCCGTTCCAGCAGCTGTCCCAACTGCACCTAACGCAGCAGCTTTTGCAACACCTGGAGCGGCAGCGGCTATTAATGCTGGGATAGCTGCAAGAAGTGGAAATATGCCACCAGTCTTAACGATGTCGCTGATAGCACCCGCAGAAAGATTTACTCATATACCTTTCTTTGATTGCTTAGCATCATTGAAATGCTTGAACTGACGTTCTGTCAGAGATAATTTATTTTGGCCACCTGCGATTTGTTCTTGTTTTAATGATATTTTTGTTCCACATCGCTTCGCTGATGCTGACTGAAGTCTTTTAATCTGACTAGGAGTCAGACTAACACTAACATATGATATAACATTTATGATATATTTTTGACTTCTAAATTACCGCTTACATATTTTCTACGGGAGCATCAATAACTCTCATGCGACCACCAACACCTTCAAGTAACACTGCTTTATCGCTAAGTATAACGGCGATTGCTCTGTAATTAGCAATAGCTCCTCGCGTCACACGAGCTCGAAAGTGTATGTCAACGACAGACTGTCTAAACAAATCCAAATGTTCCAGCGAAAAGTAATAAATCGGGTACAGCGTTGTAAAATCTAGCTGTGATATTTGCAAACCAGTATCAACATTTTGAACACGCCCCATAAACGACATCAGACGATGATACGCACGTGCAGCATGATTTTGCTCGAAATTCAACAAAATATCCTCTGATGGTTCTTGATGTCCATTTATTCTCAATGAAACCTCGGAAACTCCGAGTTTGTCAAATATCATTGTACTACGCATTTGATAATTTACTCGTGCAGCATCTTGAAGCGCAACGAATATATGTCGCGGCGCAGAGATACCCTGTTGTGATGCTATCTGCCATGTAAATAAACCATTAATTGTGCTTTGAACAGCATCTGTGGTTGTTGTTAACCTTGATAGCGTCGACTTACCGCCGCTGTCCATAAAAGCGAGTAACCGCTGTTCTTCAGGTATCGCTGGAGTCATTACTGGCATCCACAATGAAAGTTTTGTTAGAATTACCTTACTAGCATCACCGGGGGCAGATCGCCATATTGCATCATCGTCGGTTGCTTTTCGTACCAGTACAATTGTATGTTTGGCTCCAAAAATAACTTTTCTAACGTGTATGCAGAATCCAAAAATATGTCATAGTAGAATCGCGCAAGAAAATCTTCTGCTTCCACCCTGCAACATTGCTCGACGTGCTGTGAATCCCAAGTTGAAATTTGCATTAGCACCATGAATCACCGGAGCAACGTCAGCGTCGGCGTTATTGGCAAAGTTTCTTGGTCGCCTTATATCATATGGTACATAGTTAGGATGATCAGAAGTGTCCTTGGTAAACATCATTGATGGACCAGCTGATCTTGAATAATCGTCGCTGTATCTTGCAAGGCCAAGTATCGTCGTAGCAACGTCAACATCTTTTTGAATCGATTCAATATTTCTTCCGTCGATCATGTACGTGGCGCTGTCGAACAACGCCATGATGCCATTATTAACAAAACTAATATTATCATTGGCTCCGTATTCAGTATTATCTGTTTTTAAAATTTCACCTTTTACTCCGATAAATGCTTCAGCGGGTAAGAAATATCTACTTGTATCTTGAACTTGTAATTCGATTCGTCCACGCTGATTTGGCTGTCGTGCGTCGTAAGAATAATATTGATAATCACGCACTGATCCATCTTTGATAACCGGTGCGTCAGTGTCAAATGCGGTATCAGGCATGCGTTTGAATATATTTATGTTATTGGTCATCATCTAATACGAAGACCACTTTCTGCCATCAGACTTGCTGATATGTTTTTTTTTCCTTTTCGGCTATCTCTGCTAGTTTTTGATTTGCGGCTTGATTTATTATTTTACTAACACTTGCAGGCATCACTTCAGTGCTGGGTAATTTTACTGGTGCGGGTCGGAGTATTTGTGGTCTGCGTACTAATCGCAATAATCTATCATTGATTGCAGAAAATGCTTTACTAGTAGCGTCACCAGCAGCGCTAATACCTTTTTCACGAATAACGTCAATAGATTTCATTGATAGTTGCTTTGCGATTGGTATTGCTTTTGGGGCTATCCTCGAAAATAAACCCTGAATGACATCACCGAGTCCATCTCCGTAAAATGTCCTGTATACAGGTAATCTTGAATTTATCACCCTGACCATAGTTGGTCTACGTTGAGCAACATGTATGATCATCTATTATAATAATTATATCTAACTGTTTAATCACTGTGATAATTATCGGTGATTTCGTCGATGAGGGACCGATACACGTTAATATCCATGATACCGCCTGTAAATAATTGTTGACAAATAGCAGCTGCTTCGTTAATAATTTCTGGAGAATTATTACCAGCTCGTTTCCCACCAATCAGAATTTCGAATCTATCCACGTCGGCAAGGATATTATTGGGACAAGTAACAAGACCACTTCCCCTGGTACCTGTACCAATACCACTTCCAGTGGCACCCGGGGCATCATAGAATTCTTCTTCCTCATTTGTTGTTTCCACTGCTTTTTTCTTCCTTGATTTCTTTTCTGCTTTTGATTTTTCAAGTTGCTGTTTCATTTCTTCTATGTTTTGTTTTCTCATTTCTTTAACATTTTCAATATATTCTTTCACTACCTGGTTAAAAACATCAAACCGATTAATATCTTCCACAGATCTAATCTGAGGAGTATCATGAGCAATACGAAATAACCTTTAACCCAATCGCCAGATTTCAGCGTATTAATATATTTACGTTTCACGTTTTATATATACGTTTCACGTATTTTTCTCTTTGATAATATCCATACGCGGCAATCTTTATTAATTGATTTGGGTCTTTGATAGCGGCAATACCTTCAGGCGTGAACTTATCTACTATTTTGATTCTGGTTTTTAGTGGTTCAAGTTGTGGTTGAATTTCAGGTGGTGGTTGAGGAAGTTGCATGGGTGGTTGTTGAGGTGGTTGAAGACGCCCAGCAATATCGGCAGGCAATGTTTCAAAAGCTTTTTGCGTTGCCTCAGTTGCTGAAACAATTTTTTTTGTTGGTTCAGTAATTGGTTTAAATATTTGTTCTGCGCCTTCTACAAATTCTTCTTGTGTCTGCTGACGCGCTTGTAATTTTTGTCTGACAGAATCACGGACAGGTAGATATTTCTTAATTGCCTCTAATCGCTCTCGAGCTAGTCTAGCTGAGTGAGCTTCACCAATCATTATTGATATAACAATGATTTAATTATAGCAGTAGAGAGGGTGGACTGACAAAAATGACACGCACGAGCACATAAACGAACACGCATAGCATTTACAAACACAGGTGTCACGAATGAGTAACAGCGTAAATAAGCCCCGTAGCGAGAATCTCAATTCGGTTAGAGGTTCTGGTTTAGCGTTATTGACCCTATATTTTTGCTTTATTTAGTATGATTTTCATGTTTAAATCTTTTGGTTCGAACACTAATTTGTAGGGTTCACCCTCTCTGCTACTACAATTGAAGTCTTTAGCAAAAATTCGGCTGCGGCGGGAGTAGCATGAGAATGAAACGGCTGAAAGCCCACGCCTTCATCAATACTGAGGACGTCCTGCGGGTATGCTTCAGCATTAAAGATGTAAGTCTCAACATGTCCGTTTGTTACCCAGGCAGTTTCTTGGGAATCAAGGGGTGTGAAAAGTAAAGAGTAAAGTGATCAAAATGTCTAGAAGTAGCTATTGTCTCATACAAAAAGGCGACAATCGTCTGGCTGCCGGAAATGGCCCGGAAGCAGCAGATAGGGTGAACAGACAATTTTGCTGGAGACCTTATTTACGAAAAATAGAGCTTCCTACGAAAATGAAATACAAGGTCAATAACGCCAAACCGAAGCCTCTAACCGACCAAGAGTCTCTCTAAATTTATTACCTCATTTTGTTACTTTATCTTTGACGTTTGTTTTCATTTTTTAATGCGTGTTCGTTTACTCACCAGGGCACTTACTGTTTGTCGTCAAACTCTCTGCTGCTGTAATTAAATCATTATTATATCAATAGACTAGCTCGGAAGCGACTAGAGGCAATTAAGAAATATATACCCGTCCGTGATTCTGTCAAACAAAAACTACAAGCGTGTCAAGAATCTCAGGTGGAATTTGCAGAGGATACAGCAGAATTATTTAAACCAATCACAGAGACTACTAAAGGTCTTCTTCCCACGTTAGATCAAACCGCTAAAGCAACCGGGAAAATAGCAGAGAGAACTAAAAAAGTAAAAAAGAGAACTTCCGGCTGAAATAGCTGCGGCTCAGCCACGATTACAAGAAGAAATACAAGTTCGTGAGGCGGTTGGTGATATAAAAAGTCTTATATCAGAACCAAAACCAAAACAATCAAAAGAAAAAATTGAGTTGAATGATAAATTTACTGAAAATGGTATTAAATTCATAAAAAAAATTAAAGACGTGAATGAATTATCTGCGCTTGCCGTGGTAAGTTTTGATAACAAAGACAAACTTTTAAAACCCAAATATGTTAATCAGGCTGTAAGTCGTGAAAATTGGTACAGATGGATATTTCGCATATACTACGATGTTGATCAGGCCCAAAGCAATGATACAATATATATTGCATTTAGTAATGGAAAAGATAACTATCTTGCATATTTATAACAACAACCTCCTCAACCTCAACCTCCTCAGACACAACCATCGCCACCACAATCATCATCTCTTCCAGGAACTAACATAAATATAACATAAATTACACCTGAAGGTACTGCCGCTATCAGGGATCCAGACCAAATAATAAATATTGCAGCATATGGATATGATGAAAGAGAGGGATATGTGAAACCCAAATATGTTAAAAACATGAAACGTGACAATTGGATTTTAGATGTATATCTCATCGCTAATAATATTCAGCATGTCAGACGTAATGATGAAAATTTTATTATATTTAAACAGGAAGTAGAACAAAAAAATAGAATCAGACTTTGGTCCTGACTCCGCTGCTCCTGGAAGTGGTATTGGTACAGGTACCAGGGGAAATGGTCTTATTACTCCATGTCCCAATAACGTCCTTGCCGACGTGGACAGATTAGAAATTTTGATTGGCGGAAAACGAGCTGGTAATAATTCCCCAGAAATCATTAATGAAGCAGCTGATATTTGTCAGAGATTATTTACAGGTGGTATCATGGATATTAATGTTTATTGGTCCCTCATCGATGAAATTGTTGATGATTACCGCAGTGATTGATTAAGGGTATACAATTAGATACAATTACTAAAATAAGATGATCATACATAATGCTCAACGTGGACCGACCATGGTCAGGTTGATAAATTCGCGATTACCAGCCTATAAAGCGTTCTACGGCGATGGACTCGGTGATGTTGTTCAGGGTCTATTCAGAAGGATAGCCCCAAAGGCAATACCGATTGTAAAACATCTGGTAATGAAAGCTACTGATGTTATTTGCGATAAAGGTATTGGTGCTGTTGGTGATGTTGTCAGCAAAGCATTCTCAGCAATCAAAGATAGGCTAGCACGATTGATACGACGAAAACCTCAGCCAGTAAAATTACCCAGCACCGAAGTGATGCATGCGAGTGTTAGTAAAATAATAAATAAAGCTGCAAATCAAAAACTAGCAGAGTTAGCTGCCAACACTAATGGTGTTGAGAAAGAAAAAATATAACTGCAAGTCTAATAGCGGGAAGTGGTTTTCGTGTTAGAAAAACACAATAATAATAAAGATGTTCAAACGTGTACCCGCATTTGACATGGACGCACCAGTACTCAAAGATGAGTCTGTGCGCGATTATCAGTATTATTCTTATGACGCACGTGTACCTGACGCACGTGGAATAATCGAATTACAAGTTCAGGATACAAGCAAATATTTCTTACCCGCTGAGGCATTCATTGAGATCGAAGGTAGACTTTTAAAAGCAGATAATACAGCATATGGAATTGGTGATCGAGTTGGTTTTGTTAATAATGGCGTCATGGCGTTATTTAACAGTGCCACATACATCATTGACGGAAAGAATATTGAATCATACCTGGAAAACGTCGACGTTGCCACGACGATACTTGGCCTTGCAAGATACAGTGATGATTACTCGAGATCAGCTGGTCCATCAGCGATGTTTGCCAAGGACAAAACTGATTATTCAGAAAGCAGAAACATAACTATAGGTAATGTAAGAAATTCCGCAGGAGACTCACAAACTCCCGCAGTAATATCAATGAATGAGAATTTTAACTTGGGATTCACATCACGTCGAACAATGTTGAATGGCGATGAAGAATTTTCATGTGTGATTTCACTGTCACATATCTTTGGATTCTGCAGAAATGTTAGAAAAGTTATATTGGGCGCTAAACACACAGTGGTACTTGTCAGAAAAGCCACAGACAATGAAGCAATATGGCGTGATGCTGCAGTTAATGCAGGTAAAGTAACACTGACAAAACTTTCGTTGTGGATGCCAGTAATGACTCCATCGATTTCTGAAGAACAACGGTTACTCTCTTTCATGGATCAAGGTGGTAAATCAATATTGTCATGGTTGACGATGACCACATACAGTATTCAAAGTAATGCTGCTGGTTTATTATGGCAGATAGCATCACAGCAGGGGGTGTCAGCACCACGACATATATTCATCGCATTTCAAGAAAATGCCAGAGTAGATTCGCAGGAACGAAACCCAATGGTGTTTGATACGCTTGGAGTTACTGAAGTTTCCCTATGGATAAACGGACATCAAGAGCCTTCTGAAGAAGTGTTGCTGAATTTTGATAATAATCACGTTGCACGTGCTTATCATCGGTTGATGATATTTATGGGGCGTGATCAGAATGTGGATTCTGGTTTGCAGATATCTCAGCGGGATTTCACAACTCTGTATCCGATTTATTATTTCTCACTGGAACACTTAGATTTGTTCAGACAATCTGCCGTTGATATACACTTTCGAGCTCGTGTAGCTCGACTGCCCGCTGGTGGTTACAGAGCAATCGCTGTTATACTCTCAGACAAAACAATGCTACTTGAAGGTGTTTGTGGACGAATGAGAGTCATTGATGCCCCAGTAGAAAAAATGTAATTAAATCGCTCATGATATTATAATGTCATATCATCATGTTAGTATCACTCTGACTCCTGGTCAGATTAAAAAAACTACAATCAGTATCGAAAGAAAACTGTGGAGTAAAAATTTCACTAAAAAAGGAACAAATCGAAGGTGGTCCGAATAAACTATCACTGACAGAACGTCAACTCAAGCACTTCAATGAAGCTAAACGATCAAAGAAAGGTACACGATTTAATCTTTCTGCGGGTGCCATTAAAGACATCGCTAAGACGGGTGGTATATTTCCACTTTTTGCAGCTATACCAGCATTGATAGCTGCTGAAGCTCCAGCCGTTGCAAAAGCTCCTGCGTTGGGTGCTGTTGGAACCGCTGCTGGAATGGCACTAAAAAAAGCAACAGGAAAAGGAATTTAAAAAAGGACGATCCGTTCACGGATTGGGTCTAAGACTGCCAGGACCCCCCACCCCCCGTGGTATGGGAAGGGTTTAAGACTGCCCGGGACACTTCGTTAGACGCAAAGCGTCTCCTTCCCATGTCCAATTTTGATTTACTTGATGCTGCTAAAAATATAAACATCAAAAACTTCAGAGGTGTTTTTATGCGTGATCAATTACCGCACAAACCAAACAACATTGAAACCGGAATCATAAATCTCGATGAAAACTCTGGGCCTGGTACTCATTGGGTTGCCTGCGCGATTGATCAACGTGGAATTGTTTATTTCGATTCGTATGAACTGGCACCATCAAAGGAATTTTTAAAATATGTTAATAATCTCAATACACCAATCTGGTATTCAACATTACCAACACAAAAATTAATGGATCCGCCGATATGCGGCCGTGGAGTGCTCGCTGTACTCGACGCTGTATCATCATCAACAACACCACCTCATAAAGTTGTACATGAGTATACCGTTTTAAATAATCGCTAATCGTGTAATGGTTGATATTTATGGAAGGTCCTCTACTAAAGACAAGAAAAAAAGATGATATTGATTTATCGAAGTACGCTACCAAAGACGATCTTGCTGACATTATGAACCTGTCTGGAGTTGACCGGGATGAAGTTGTTATTTTTCACGATAAATACGGTGTTTTAAAGCTGAGTAATATTAAGTGGATCGATATAATTCGTAGAGTTCTCGGTGCTACCGCGTATAATATTCCCGTATTTACTGACAGCGACAGAATCAGAGACTCAAATGTATCAATCGCAACTATCAGAGATGAAATTAAAAAAGTGTTGCTGATCATTTAAAATCGACCGGTGATATAATGACAGGCGAACTCAACATGAATGTAAATAAAATCGTTGTTTTGAGAGAACCAACAAATGACGAAGACGCCGCAACAAAAAAAAAAAAAATACGTAGATGATAAAGATACTACAATCGATGACAAATTAACCACGTTGCGATCTGAATATGATGTTCATGTAAATATGTTTTTAAACGTTCGCAGAAATTTTCAAAAACTCAATAAAACCGCAGATAATTTCTTTGGAAATCCAAATGTTGTTGATATTAAACTCTTTGATATTAACGCGAGACTCAACAATATTACTAGTGGAATTCCCGATATCGTTAAAAAACCAATCTGATTAAAATTCCTCACAAGTATTTCACCAATGTGGTATACACGGTATTATCAGGATCATCAACATGGTCCCAACAAAATAACACTATTAAACACACAGCAGAAGTAACTGGTGTGTATAGGCTATCCGTGTTCAGCGCTGCAAAATTTAGGATATGTACCACGTATCCATGGCGTCATTCAGCTGATAATTTTTCTGGAAGCATGTCTATTGTATTAAATAAAGATACCGAAGAAATATTTACCCTGGAACCATCTGTTAAAAAATAACCGCAGCGTCCTACAGGTGGTGTCTAGAATTCGTCGCTGAAACAACTCAATTAATTACTTAATAAAGAGCATATATGTCGGCAAACAAATACAGATAAGAACAAGTGTGTTTGTTACAGACCCAACTGAAAAATATCATAGATGAGTATACAGTTAATATATAAAAAAATATCGTAGACGTGTCGTTGTTACTGATATAATTGTTTATTCTGCATCTGCCGTAGTCGCTGTAATCGGTGTATTACTGTCAGCATTAACAATGGCATCGCCAGCAGTTGTAACAATTTGTGTTTCAACCACAACAACAATTGCTGGTGGTCTTAATATAATTGCAAAAAAGATATATACGTGTGCGGCTGATAAATTACATGAATATCAAATGTTACTATCAGCGGCAACACAAGCACACGCCAAATTATCATCGTTGACATCACCAGGACTCAGCGACGGGATAATATCAGATCAGGAACTCGCAGAAATGCTCCTGATTTATGAATCAGGGGTTTCCAATTCCCTTGACAAGTCAAGGAACCTGACTAATTTCAGGGAGTTACTTGATTTAAAATCAGGGATTTATAAATAATGTCAACAACGTCACAGGAATTACTACAACAAATCACCACTAATACAGCACCGCTGAAAACCACAATGATATCAGCGAGTTCAACTAGTCCTGCATTCAGCATTAATTTCCCAACTGCAATTCCAGCAAAAGAAATATCACTAGCACAAATTCGAGTTTATTACAGTTGGCCGAATATCAAATCAAAGCCGTTTGGTGGACTACAACCAAATAATTCATTAGCATTTGCAAATAATAATAAACCCCCCAGCGATCCTGGTGGGGAAACTCCAGATTGGCAAGTCGTCAGTATTCCTATGGTAGTTATCAGATCGAACAGATCAATGAGAAATTCCAGCGCAGGATTAAATCTATCACAGGAAAAGATTCCAAAATAACTATTGCTGTTCATGAACCAACATTATCAGCCGCAATAGAAATATCAACTCCAGATGCTGTTGATATATATCAGTCATCAATTCAAACCGTATTAGGTTGGCCTGATATTCCACCGGTATACGAGGGACCACTGGAACCAAAACGATCTGATTTTATTACAGGCAAACGAATATTTATAAAGTATCCGGAATATCGAAAAAAATATCCATGGAGGTATCTTGACCAAGATTTACATTTTATTACTCAAGACGGTGAAAAGGTTCCGGATATTAAAAAAATACTTAACTACTACTGAATGTGTTAATATATTACTTATTAAACAATTTACAAGCGCAATTAATTCTGAATTCATTCGAACAAACACTAATACAAAAAAAATTTGTTTTCTGACTTAGCACAATATTACAGCGATGATGTAAAACAGCAGATTATTGAAAATATTCAACATCTGCTCATGGTTCGTTCAGATCTAATCTATATTAACAAAATTATTCTTAAAAATATAAAATCCGATGATAATTTACATGATCTATATTGGAAACATTACGGAAAAAGAAATTTTGATGATGAACATTTACTTTACCTGATCTTCAGTTCAATATAGGACAGACAATTGGTGACATCGTCGATGAATATTTTCCAAAACTACTTACCGCATGGAAAAAAATAACCCCAACACAACGTATTCTCAAACACTACAACGATTCATACGGTGGAGGTCGTCATGTCTCGCCGAGCATTGTAAATATAACATCGACGATAGCGGTTAATCTCGTTTGTGACGTCATTGATGGCAGTTATCAGATGGATCTTGAAAAATCTAACCAGGCTCAACAAGGATACATCTTATACTCATTTACCCCTCAAGTACCAAAAGGATATTTAATTGTATCAGAACCAATTAATCCTGTTTATCTGAGATGTCATAATCAGCTATTATCAAGGATGCATTTCGAACTTACTGACCAGACCAGACACTTGTTGGATTTGTGGAATGAATCATTAAATATAAATCTGTATGTACGTTCGTAGAACGCCAAAAATGTCATCGTCGCTACTTTCTATTTGGAATTTTTAAAAAAAAAAAAAATAGCAAAAGAGAGTACCTGACGAGCAGATCAGGTTGAATGACGTCGGATATATCTTTTTGGATGATTATTATATTTTTCTTTCTTATTGCAATTGTTGGATCGCTAAGCGCGATAGGGGTAATAAAAACACCCACTAAGTGAATCCCGGGTGCTTTGAGGTTCGGGGCTGCAAGGCGAGTTACACCTGGAATTAGTTTTTTTACAATCTTTTTACAATCACCCGTACACAAGTATATCTCGTCATCAACTGAACACAGACGCCCCCCCCCCCAATTATAATAGCATCTGTCGCCGAATGCATGACAATATGTCTTTTACATTTTTTGAGACTCGAACATGTGGAGAGTTTCCACTAGTGGATCCTGCGCGGACGCCTTAAACTCACAACTACCGGAGCTCTTACAAATGCACAGGTAAATTTAAGTATATAACTATTCGCTACCACAGTCACTGGTGACAGCGCTTTCACGCTCAGTGACCTTGCCACTGCACATAAGTTTCTTTAGCTGTCACACACGTGAACTCATAATCTTTTTTGTTTCGTATTCGAGTGATAACTCTGATCTAACTCTCTCAATCGAGTTTGCGAGTGAAACAAATTTTTGAATATCCTCATCATCGACATAAAGTAAAGACTGTCTGAAGGCCTGTTGAAGTAACTTGATGAATCTGTACTCGGCTGCTAGTGTATATCTTCCACCATATTTCCGTTTCTGCAGCGCTTCAAAATCATTTATAATTTTATCAGGGTCCAATTGTTCAGATAATTCTATATCCTCATCATTTAATTTTTTAATCTCAGAAATAATTGCATGAATATTCTTGAATTCATTATATACGAAATATTTGTTAAAAATAAAAATATTTTCTGAACCAGAATAAAAATAAAAATATGGCTGCGGTCTGTAACATTACGCAATTATTTTGGACATGACTGCTGAAAATATTATTATAAACCGGGACAACATTATCGGATAGAACCTTGCTTGACAGAGTTATCTCCCTTCATGTGTGATACCGAAATTTGATCTTTTGTTCGAATTTCTTGGAAAATGCTGATCTATCTATATATATATATATATATATATATATATATATATATATATATATATATATATATATATATATAATTTCCAACAGAGTTTATTGAAGCACGGCAAATGACAAAATATTTGCCAGCTGCATTCCTCGAAGGAAATATTATTTCCTCGCCTGTCTCTGTATTTGTAGAGACAACTGACTAGGAGACTTGCAATTACTACCGGTATTTCCTAACCTGCAATTTGACTTTCTGTGACAACTCGCAAATTACATAAAGAATTATTTTCTGGATCTGAATCAATATGATCAATCACAAGTCCATCTTCGATTACTCCATGAAGACATTCGTACACAAACCTATGTGAGTAATAATGTTTATTTCCCTTGGTATTGAACATGAGATACCCAGTATTAGTGACATAACCGACTGGGTTTTTTTTAATCGACAGTGCATGATAACACCATCACGAGATGCCTCATAATTTTTAATGATGGAATGCTTCACAAATTCATTTTGCTCCATTTATATGATAATATTATTTGTTTAAATAGTTATTTTGAAAACTGGCGAGATAGTCTTCAGCGTTACTTATTGGTATTCCATCGGTATTATATTTTTTTTATCATAATATCGTTTCAGCTCTCTATATTTTTTACCACCGCACTGTACACACAACCGGGTTTCTCCTCTAACCCCAACACCACACTTCAAGCACGGTTTTGTTCCTAGACTCCCTCTGCGAATACTTTGCATATGGTATCCACATAATTCATTTACGCAGGCTTTGTTACAAGGAGCTGTATAACCTATCATGAGCCACCTGTATCTATTGTTTGTTTAAATCATTATATATACTTATACTTCAATTTAAATATATATCTGCCTTAATTATAATATGGAGGAGTTTGAGAGATTATCCGTAATTAAGCCTTCTGAAGCCAGACTCGATCTTGAGAAACTGCCGAAATCTAAATTTAGTTTTTCGATGCAAGATCTGGCCTTAACAAATAGGGATATAACTAATCGTATCTGTGAAGACAAGAAGGAATTTCGCGATGATGGCGCGGTTCATGTGTGGTCAACATTCACCATTATTAATATTATCGATTCTAGAATGAATGACGAGCGAGCAGAAGAAATTATTATCTATCTCGACAATCAAAGATATTTTATTCTAATAAAATTTATTGTGAAGACAGACGACGACACTAGGATTATCCGTGACAAACGTGACCCTGTCCGACTTCACACTGGAAATAATATTGTCACGTTAAATAAAAATTCCAAACCAGGAGCATTGACTGGAATTTACAAACCATATTATAAACGAGCGTTGTTTTACCAGAACCACTACACCCATTGAGATAAATGGTTTTATGTCTGGCCACAGGATCATACACAGAGGGTGCTGATGATTTTGATATTTGATTATTATTCTTGTAATATATTTCCTTGATTTCAACGTCAGCGGATTCAGAAAAGTCAAGTATATTTTTTCTTTTTATCCTCCATTCGCCCCATGATTCATCAAAGCCAAGTAATGGTTTTAACAAATCCGTATATATTTTATTTATATAAAATGAATCCGTGGAGACTTTGATCTCGACGTTGAATTTATTATGACACTGAAACAACGACAAAATAATCATTGCGCAAGTTGTAACTGCAATATGTTGTGGGAGTATTCAAATAATAATCCAAGACAGTTTACCGTTGATAGAATTAATAGTACTCTCGGTCACACACGCGAAAATGTGATGCTGACCTGTCTTGAGTGCAATCGACGTCGAGGAGCCAGTTTACAAAAGTGAACGCGGTGGTAATTGTGTGTCTTTAGGAATTACTTGTAATTGTTCGCGTACAAATCCACGTTGAGGAGCAGTTGAATCCAGTCTGTAGTTTGCGGGTCTACCTGTGAATCTAACAACGCTAGAAATTTTATGTGTGGTCACACTCCATATAGGATCAGTTGCTCTTTTTGTACCCCCTTCAAGTTCACCGGGTTCATATAAATATCTTACAGTCACATTACCTAGTACTGGCTGTTTTGAAAAGTCACGTCGTTGTATTGGTATATATTTCTTTATAATCGCATTAATGAGTTTCATGGCAGTTGCAGGAGTAATTTCATTATTTAACGCAGCTACCACACTTGGTAATCTTGCAACCCATTCACGAGATCTCGTATGTGCCTGAACTTTATTCAGGGATATTTTCTTTGTATACTGGTATCCAAATAACCGCTCAGCAAGTGTTCGATTAAATCGTTCAACGATTGCCTGATCGCGATGAATTGCGGTATGTCCTCGTCTGATTTTAACATTATGTTTTTTCATCAGAGATGATACTGCACCAAAAAATTCTTTGCCAGGATCAACCTGTAATAGTTGTGGCCATCGTAGACCGCTTCTTTGATAAATTCGTTCAAAAGGAGATGCAACTTCAGTAGCTGTTTTAGTTGATAGTGGTTCTGCTTCTTTATATCTACTTGCAACGTCAACAACAGTTAACGCGTACTTGTACGTGCGTGATTGACGTCTGCCGGTTTTAATAGTATGGTGTGGTAAAAACAAAATATCTGCTTGATGAACTTCATTGGGAGCGCTGACATCAAAATATGTGTAATGAATTATTTTAGGTGGTGGGAGATAAATCTGCCATATTGCCTGTCGCGCTAACCAATTTTCAGCAACAGAGCGTGTACCATTTGCTGCATCAGCAAGTTTACTAATCGCTGCTCTGCCTCTCCAATATCTTCTGGGGCTATAATAAACCGATTCCATTATTATGATAATAATTAGTTGATTAATTACCGGTCCCTAGTACTAGTTTACCTTTCATCAAAGATTTTACTAGGAAACTAGCAAGTTTTTCTCTGAGAGATTTATTTTTATGGAATTTAACGAGTGACTCAACTTCACATCTGCAATATGTCGTTGTTGTAAATCCTTATTTTTATACGCGACATCACGAACGTGACACGCTTGATCAATTGCGTTTATTGGATACTCTCTAGGTCTTGGTTGTCTCGTTCGTCCAGTCGAATATCAAGTCGGGTTCCAGGACCACAATAATTATATCCAGAAATATGTTTTTCTCCTGGTTATTTAGCCCATGGAGCCCCTGGTAATTTTCCCAGCGAAGTAGCGATATCACCACCTGTCTTCCTTGACTTATCAAGGGAAATAAATTTGTATTTTTTTGTACCACATTTCACACACTTGCCTGTAAGTGCACGCTTTTTATTTTTTGTTATTATGGTTGTTAATCCAGTGGCGGGGGTAGGTGCCCTGCATCGAACACAATATAAATCCATATTATTTATTATATGGAGATAATTGACTTCTCAGCGACACGAAAGCAGTAGCCAGTCAAACATCATCCAGCGCTACCAAATTCGATCAGAGCAATTATCATAGACCATCTGGGTCTGGTAAGACGTAATTGTTGCTTAATCTGATAATGAGATGGCTCAAGTGGGATAAGTTATATTTAGTGGCGCCATCTGTAGATGATCAGAGATGTTTTGAAGTGCTTATAGATTTTAATGAAAATACAAGGTTGCTGGATGACGACGGTAATGATATTATTGACTTTATCACTGATATTAATGAATCCCCATCTGTAGATGACCTCGATGGACTTATTAATAATCTTGTAGTATACGACGATGTGATGCTGAACAAATAATCAAATCCTGCCAGAATATTTTCCAGAGGTAGACACAAAAACACAGATGTTATATATGTTACCCAGCGTTATACACAAATATCTAAAGTGATCAGAGATAACTGCAATATTTTAGTTGTGTTTAATGGAGTTGATACACGTACTCTGAGAAACATTCATCAGACTTGGTGTTCAGGGGACATGGACATGATTAAGTTCAAAAATTTCTTTTCAAAAGCACAAGCTACTCCACACGGATTTATCACAATAAATTTACATGACCCTAGGTCGAGGTATCGTATAGGTCTTGATAAAATGTTTGGTTAAAAGACAGCATTAGAGAGGGTGACGACCAATGGTAAGTGCCCTGGTGAGTAAACGAACACGCATTAAAAAATGAAAACAAACGTCAAAGATAAAGTAACAAAATGAGCTAACCCAATTTAGAGAGACTCTCATTCGGTTAGAGGCTTCGGTTTGGCGTTATTGACCTTGTATTTCATTTTCGTAGGAACCTTTATTTTTCGTAAATAAGGTCTCCAGCAAAATTGTTCACGTCTCTGCTGCTTCGGAGCATCATCTGAAAGTTTACCATGGGAATCGCAGAGTGGGAAACAAGAACCACCACTCGATGTGTTTACACCCCCGGCTTCGTGCAAGCAGGCGCCTCGGGGATTGATTTGTGTGCACAACGCAGTAATTGTTCATTGGATGGGAAAAACCCATCGACACTTTTTGCACCTTAATTGACGTGTCTGGACGCGGAAAAAGGTGGAAAAGGCTGGCTAGAGTCCCTGAGCTTCAGCGGAAACTTTCTGAACCGCCATAGATGTACTAACGATCAAATTCTGCCCAGTTGTCTAATTTTGGTAAATTCCTTATAACCAGTTATGTGTAAGCCACATATTGTAATTAAGATCACGCTATTAATTATGAATTTTCCTAATCTGTATTTTTTTAGAATTTAGTTTACATAGTGTACATATATTTTCCGAAATAACCATGCACAAAATCAGGTCTGAGTGACCCATTACAATTTGTGACCGTAATTATATCATATTTGAGTATTCATTTCTACCAGTGGATGACTGGATCATGGTCGCATGTTATATGAGTTTTTGTCGACAAAGGTTTTCAGGCCAGGGTGAAAAACCTTCGGCATAAGATGCAATTTTGCTTAGTAGCCCTTAAAATTGCGGAGGCCTGACCTCCGATTGCGGTACTAGGAATATCCTTAGGTGTTGGAGAGATTCAAACTTGCATTTCTTCCGCCCCTTGGTACTGTCAGGTTCAATAGGTCAGCCACCACCAGGACATTCAAAGGAGACCAAACTGTGGCTGGTTGAGATGACAGATTTCAAGAATCTAGCTCTGATATTTTCAGCTGATTTCTGGTAGTTTTGTTTTCTTCTGCTGAAGAAGATTTTGACATCTTTTTCTTTTATCTAAACCTTCGTTTTTTCTAGTCTGCGAGTAGGGGAAGGCTTTTAAACAGACGGTGTTTTGAAACAGGTGTTTCTTTTTCTTTTGTATCTGTCATAGTTTTGGTAATTTTTTTAAAACAATTCTTCGTTTTTCATGACAGTCTTGAAAGATTTGTCTTTAGCTCTCTTATCCAAGGCTTCCTGCTGAAATAATTGAAGACGTTGCAATAACTGTCCATATCGTTGCAATTGTTCTGTTTTGACAAATCTGTTCAATCCATCAACGATTTTAATTCTTGTTGTGTGACAACTTCGGGAGATTAGAATCAGGAGGTATATGAGGTGTCCGTTCTCCGTACCATCCATGGTTTGTATGGAACTAAAGTTAATTGTCGTCCTTCCATAATATCCAAAGGAATAATTGTGACATCTTTTCAGAAAAGTGTGTCCTTTTTATCTTCTCTTTTTCCTTATATCATCGCTCCTCCAAAAGATGTCCAACAATTGACCCTAACGAAGAAGAAAGCCATTTTTAACAATGGTCTTATCAGCATGGGTAGAAGTACTAGCACTTCACTTAGCGCATGAGGCGACTCCGAAAGTCGCCGTTGTCTCTTGGTTTCCTCTGGTTTCTCCTCAGGAAAGTGTGATTAAAATTTTGATTTCACCAGGGTGCACACTCTCTCCCGATCTACAGAACTTCTCGCATTAAGAGTACATATTCATTCAGCTTTCAGTCTGTGAAAATGGACGAGTCTCAACATCGCATTTCTCGTCAGAGATTTACAGAATGTCATTCGAAAGTACAGTTCCAATAAGATTACTGGAGAAAAAAGTTAAGATACTTGCTATGTCTGTCAAGAGAAATAATACTGGGTTTAAGAGTGTCCACAACGTCCAAGAAATTAAACATCTAAGACAGGAGAAGAGAGAGACAAAAGTAAGGATACCTGCTATCAGTAACAAGGATAAAGGTACTGGGCTACAGAATGTTCTCAGAAATAATGAGAAAAATTAGAAGGACGATGGGTGTTCTTCAGAAACAGACGAATTCTTACCAGTCAAGAAATTCAAGAAGGCAAGACAAGTAGAAGAAACAGAAGAGGAAGAAACCATGACAGTTAAGAAATTCAAAAAGAGAAAAGACAACAACAAAAAACGAGACAGACAGTGGAAAAAGTGGACATTTGTGCTATGCTATGAAATTTCATTGTAATTCTGATTTCACAAAAATATACCCCACCCCCAAAGAAATAAAAAACGTAAGCGTCTCTTTGTCTTGATTTTGTTTTTTTTTAGCATCAATATCTTCATTCACGCACACCTTGTATCATGGAAGGATTTAAGTTTTAATTGATTTGACAATAACTAAGTAGTATGTCTTTTCTAAGAGATATAGTTGCCCCTGAAAAAGACCGTAAGCGTTTGCTTGTTTTACTTTTTTTAGTAGCAAAAACAAGGAAACTTGTGAATTTAACATCATCAGCTGTAACTGTCTTAAACTGTTTCCAATGGCTAAGTTGCAATCCTCTCTTGATGTTGATGTTGTTGTTTTAACAAATATATGTTCTTTTTAACATTGCAATAAAATTCCTCAACTCTTCCTTCTGTTTCTTTCTGAAATCATATACTGGTAATGATGGAGAAGGATGTAAAGGTGGTACTACCGCCCGCGAAAAATATTCTTGCGGAGACGATAGGAAATTAGCTAAAGCTAAACTGAAGCCTGAAAGAGGAATACTGGCTACAGTTTATCATTTCGAGTATACAATTGCGCACCTGAATACATTGTCCTCGTTTATCAGCCAAGTGGAAACGGTCTATAATAATGCCTATAAAACATTACATTTCCCGTATAACCCTTGCCGAGCGTTCTGGCCTGCGTAGGGTGAATTTGAAGAGCAGGAAGGGTGTGTGTGACCCCACAGACCTTGCCGAGCGTTTTTGCCGGTGAATGGTAAATTCGAAGTGGGAGTGCGCATCTCAACAACCGCTTCAGCAGCCTCCTGGCCGGTGGATGGAAGAATCGAAATATGAGCAGGAAAGCAAAGATATAGTGTCGAATTCTGGAACAGTGAATAATGTTCAATTGTGGCCACGTTGAACTGTTATTTTATGAAGAATGCATATCTATCTATCTATCTTATTTGGGAGTCTGTCTATAGAGAGAGCAGTATATATATATATATATATATATATATATATATATATATATATATATATATATATATATATATATAAGGCGTGTGTGTGTGTGTCTGTCTGTCTGTCTGTCTGTCTGTCTGCGTCTTTTGGATGATAAACTGTAAATTCTTGGAGCCAAACTGTGGAGTGATATTCGGATCAGAATACAAGTGGGAAAACAGACTTTGCTGAGTCCTAATGTAGCGCATTGATGGAACTGTACAATTAAAAGAGAGCTGAAAACAGGACTTGAATCAGTTTCTGTTTATTTCATTTAACATTTTATCATCATGAGAGGTAGTGTTAGGGGGAATATGTGAGTGCATTATTAGTGTCATATGTCAATAAATGTAATAGTATTTTTGTATATTTTCTGCTGTTTGTCTTCGTTCTTCGAGTGACTACCGCCTGTTCCAAACATTCACCCTTCCCTATCTTAAGTATCTAAGTATAGGGAAGTTCGTGCCACACACTACTTTATGACTACACTGTATTCTGTACATACTTTACGACTACACTGTATTCTGTACATACTTTACGACTACACTGTATTCTGTACATACTTTACGACTACACTGTATTCTGTACATACTTTACGACTACACTGTATTCTGTACATACTTTACGACTACACTGTATTCTGTACATACTTTACGACTACACTGTATTCTGTACATACTTTACGACTACACTGTATTCTGAACTCATTCAAAAACATTCTGGATTGCATCATTGTATCTAACATTCAAGACTATTGGAATTCATCCGGAACATTCCAAACTTTTGGACTTGCGACAGGACATTTAGGATTATTAAGAATTTAATTCACAGTACTGTAAGTGTCTCTTGAATTAATTTTCACTTTGTATTGTAGAGAAATAAATAACCTGTTAATTTTACTTAATTGGTTAGTTTCACTTCTTTCTGTTACAAAGTTTAAGGCCTAGAGTCTTAACAGGATCAGAATTAAAACATTTTAGAGATATTACAAATAAGGTGCCTTTAAAATTTACACTGACTTTGTTTCGGAATTTTCATTGTTCCTGGTAAAGATATTAACTGCAAACATTTGAGAAACCTTTAGTGAAACCAGTAAGCATTTACAATGTCATCTAATGTCGACCATTTTGTTTCAAATCCTACTTAGACGAGCTTCACCGCGACCGCAATGATTATACAACAGGTCTTGTAGCATTGTCTCCGTCCTAGTGTGACTTTGTGGACGGTTCCGGGGCCAAGTCTGTCGACTGTACCAAACTGTTCCGAATCTGCACTCGAAGTTCAACAATGTCGTCCACGTATGAAACCTGCAGTTGTATCTTCGGTTGGAACTGCATGTGTCGCGAGTCCACCAGGTGCCCCTATTTTGCCAGCGTGCGTGGATGGCCCGTTACATTCAAATGAATACGGACCTGCGAACAACCGTCACAAATTAGTGCGAAAAGGACTTCAAGGTGATGAATAAAAAGCCATGTTTGGGAAAACCATGGAAAATCTGAAAACTGCTTTTGGTGGATATATCAGGTGAAGTTTGATAAGGGTGAGGTATCTGGCAAATCGTGGAAGAACTGTCATGATAAAGTCGATAAACATAAAAGTCAACATAACATACCACATTTGAAAGAATTTTTTGGTGAGGGTGCGCAACGTTTGCTCCTTGTTGATTAAGTGACTGCAGCCTCGCAGCGGGTTCGCGAATTTTTGGATCCGTTGGAAACGAACGTGGAGTCAGTTTGCTCCAGAAGTCACCGATAAGGCCATGTCGATTTGTCGGCATTTGGTCACGGACGATTATCACGGCCGAATTCAAGACAGTGCTAGCTCAAATTGAAAACTTCCGACTACTCACTGCACATCTTATGGACAAGATCTGCAGTACATAACTGAAAATATTCAGTCAGTGATGCTTGAATTCATTGATGTGGAAGAAAGCTCTATCATCGCTGGATAAAACAAAACTTCCAGAAGTCGAAGGGAATAGTTCAAAGCCATTAAATAAGCCCCTAATATTTGCAACGTTTCAGCAATAGGCAGAGGTTTTACCCTAAAAATCATAAAGCGTTTTATAGCACAACGATTTGGAAAAAGAGGCACATGGATGAAATGATATGATAAAAGAAATCCAGGAAGAACTGGAGTATGAATAAGATTCTGTTTGGCCTGAAGTGTCAAGGAATTATGTGTACTTAATGTCAATGCAATATATATGCAAGAAAAAGCAATCGGACTTCGTTGCTGCGTAAAGCGATACCCGAATTTGGTTACTGATTTCAGTCGTAGTTATTTCCAAATACTGATTTCGGCTTACCCACTGATGCACGTGCAAAATGTCTGCAGTGAGAAACCCGATTACCTCAATTTCCCTGGCCAAGGTTTGACCATAACCAGGACACTTGTAAATTATCCATGTATTATCATAATACAACGAGTTTTGTCAGAAGGGTGTCCACTTTTCGCAAGCAATCTTCAGCTGTAGCGATATGTTAATTATAGCATTGTATTCTTTCTCAGTATCCGCTTTATGTTATAGAATTCTTTTATATCTTGATGTTTTGGGAAATTTATTCAAAGTAT
The DNA here is from genome assembly GCA_016617855.1 of Megalonaias nervosa. Taxonomy (NCBI): domain Eukaryota; kingdom Metazoa; phylum Mollusca; class Bivalvia; order Unionida; family Unionidae; genus Megalonaias; species Megalonaias nervosa. Next base: position 22,697 of record JAECUM010006638.1, read on the forward strand.
TTAACAGAAAGTCAGACCTATGACACATAACAGCATATAATGAGATAGACTACAGTCTGTTTCAAATATGCCATTTGTATAACTTAACAAATTGAATTCGATTATATGTTACATGCATTGAAAGGTGAGTTCTAATAATTCAACGAGATCATTCTGGTCTGACACCAATTCATGTACGAACGTGGATATTATAATAATAATATCGTACACTAGTTCTATTGAAACAATATAATGTGCATCGAAGTCGATTCATGTACGTGCATACATAATGTATATTATTGTATTCGCACTTAAATATTCTCGTGTAGTGCACGGCTCGGTTGTTATATTGTTACGTGTCTAGGCTCGTTCAAAAGTAACAAGAAAAGAGTGAAGACAACAAGCTTTGTAAAATTTAACAAAATAATTTATTTCCCTAGAAAAACAAGGTAAAAATGAGAAAAAGGACTTACGATTTACGAATCAAATCCAAAATTAATCCAAGACTTAATAAATATAAGTTCTATTAATGAAAACTCCTAAATGAATCATAGTTTGAATCCCGATGAAATTCAAGATAGAAGGCGATGAAGTATGTTGTAACTTTCTAAGTGCTGCTGTGTCAACAGTTCCTTGTTGAATCATAAAGAATAATATTCCAGCTTGGAATCCCGAATAATTTTCAATAAATGTCTTTGTCCAAAAATTCTGTAAGGAGCACTTATATGTATATTTCTCCAGGGAAATGAATCATTAATTCCAAAAAATAAAAATTCAACTCAAACCTGTCACAACAAAACACCTTGGAGCTTCAAAGGTTTAAAGTACAACTGACAAATCACTATGATAACATGAGTTATAAGCCCAACTAAAACGCAAAACAGATTCCCGGATGGAGGTCACGTGATCATTTCCCCAGAGCGAGGTAGAAACATAACATGCCGATTATCACGTACGCTAGGTATGGCCTTAGCTAAAATCGATGGTTCTTACTCTGGGAATAAAATTAAAAAAGTTGTTTACTCCAAACTCTATCTGATTTCTGAATCGCGGTCAGCAATTAGATACAATGTTTCAAACTACTGGCTGTTTATCACGTCAAACAGAACTGAATTGAATTTCTAAACAAATAAAAATCAAATCCAGTAGACAAAATTATCATTACAATAACATGTAATGGAATAAAATAAAAATAAAAAATAAATAAATCTAACAAACAAGTAATTAAATTATATATACATAACAATATTTTTAGCTGTTTTCACGGAGGTCGTAGAACTCTATCGGGTTTCGTGTAACCCGGATGCTGCAGTCGCTGGTGACGTTGGCTCGGAGTACCGTATTAGTACAGACTGGGAGGAGTAAGCCATGCGTAGTTGCTCCTTAAACATTCGACAAAAGCTGTGAGACATCGTAATCGTCGACTGGACGCCACAAAATACATTTATCTTCTATTTTTGAATCAATATTATTCAGTATCACTATTTTTAAGAAACCGACAAGGTCTTAAAGTAATAGAAAGAGGCAAAAACAACAAGTATTGTACAACTTAAATAAGTTCATTCTCTATATTATAAAATGAAAATTTAAGAATAATTTACAATATTGGGAATTAGATCCAAGATAATCCTAAAACGTTCTATCACAAGTCCAGAAGAATTCTGTTCCGATGAATTCCATGCTTGGAATATTCTGATGTACCAATATCCTTGAATATGCTGTACTGCGAACACTCTTGATGTGTCACAATGGTATTGTTCAAAACTCCTTTGAATGAATTTACAATAATCCCAGAATATATTTTAGTCCAAAGTCAGTGAGCACTGTCTGATTCCAATGAATACTCCAATCAAATGATTCCTCTCAAATTGAATCGAAAGACAATATTAAATACATCTGCAGATCGATACTAAAACAAGGGCAATGCTAGGAAATAGGAATTAGAAATTAATAAGTTCTCTCTCTCTCTCTCTCTCTCTCTCTCTCTCTACAAGTCTATTACGACTCTACGTCGCAATACTTCCGACGTGTCTTATGTCACAACACACCCCACATGACTTATGTCGTAACACAATCGACCTGATTAATCATCCAATGGGAAATTTCCCCAAATAGGTTCATTATATAGAATACAAACTAACGTAAACACCCTATTTTTAGCTCATTGCAATCTACAGTAAAGGACCAAAAGTTAAAGACACAACATGGATATACATGGCACTATATGGGTGAAAGTATAATTCAATACCACTGTATAGTGAAAATCAATTATACATATATCTTACCTGTAATGTGTCGAATTTTGAATAAGTATTGAACCTTAAAATTGAATACGTTGTGCATGAAAATTTTATTACAGTCAAGCCAGAAAAGTCTTGTGAAGGGTAACTTCAACCTTTTCTCCATATCAGTGTTAAACTTGAAAGGCCAGCATCTACGGCTCATTGAGAATTGACTCGGGCATTGCAACGCTGTCCTGGGAAAGTAAATATTAAGCTGCCGACCATAACCGCTTGATAGGGATCCCATGTCAAATAGTCATTTTCAAAGGGAAGTTGATATGCATCGTATTTCTCAGATTCTAGGCTGTCAAAATCTGACAAAAGAAATGATTATCTTGGGGAAAATTTAGGAACCGCTGATTACGATTGGTCAGTTTAAATGAAGGCGTACACCTTGGGAGTAATGTAGAATTAAAAGTGACGACCTTGGTCGAAATTCTATAGTCCGAAATTTCCTGAGAGAGGAAAAGTTTGGCTCCGGGAAAACCTAAAGAATGGTGCTTTCCTCGTTAAACAAGAAAAGGGGACCAGGGGGCTGTCTTGTAAGAAAAGACAGGCTTTAGTGCTAGGACGCACAATTTCTAAAAAGAACAGCATTAAGGAACGCAATTTTAATTTCATGTAATTTTCTATTTTGTTTGTTTTGTTTTATGCAGATGTGTTTGATATGACTAAGATCTATACCATGTATCGTTTATTCAATTTCACGGAAATCTGTTGATATGCTAGAGTTGTTATGCAATTTATTTCTTTAATTTTACAGTTACTAGTTCATTGATAGAGTTGACGGATTGCATACGATCCAAATTTTCAGATGTGTAGGATTTCATAGTGTTATATGAATTAATTTTCTTTGTCTGTTATGACGATACTGATTATATCGTGAGTTAACGATAATTGCATATTTATATCTGATTTTGTAATGTTTAAATAATCTTGTAGGTTAGGGATTGCCGTGAGCTAGAATTTAGTGAATCTTATGCAATAGTAATCGAGCATGTATCTTATTGAGTGGAACTGACTAGGTTGGATGTCTAAGGAGTCATGTGGTAGCGTATGCAGAGAGATAAGGGGATGTTAGATGCACCGCTCACATGCTAATTTATGGTCAGTTGCTGTGTAGCGAGAGTGATGAGATATCGAATTAGGTCAGTCTTGGATGTATATTACAGGGGTCGTTTGTAATTAGAGATAACGATTGTACCTTACCCAAAATGCAGTCTAAATTTGTAAGGACCATTAATCGTTAAGGTCACCTTATGGCAGAATTTATGCTGTGTTTGGATAGATAGTTATGCTTCTAAGTAACAAAAGTGAGAGAATTTCAAATACGTATAGACGGTGAAACATACAAAGATTTAGTGGTAATCATGTCATTCAGGGAAGCAGCTTTCTGGAAGAGACGAGGACAGTCCGAAGACGATAGTCCGGAAAGAAATGAAGCGTTCAGGCTAGAAAAATCAGATGAAGATCAGTGTATACACGTGGAGGTGGGAAGACGTGTGATACACGGAGACAAGATAGGAAGCGACGCTAGGTATGAAAACCAGGCGTGGACATTGTGCTCTTTTCACCACTCGTTATCATGATGAAATAAATCCAAAATAGAACACTGCTGTTAAATTCTGTTCCCGTAAATTTGTTTTGAATTGAAGCTGACACTATGGGGGGGGGAGGTTGTTATTAATTAAAAATTGTTATTTTCTTGTCTAAAGGGGGCTGGTATTGTATTATTCTTCTCAATAGTCTTGCTCAGTTCTCTGTTGATGTTCTATCTATCCACTCACACCGGGCAATAAAATCGAGGGAGGTCATCCTCTAGATAACGACAGCCAAATCTAATCAACCACCCCTCTTCCCAAGAGGGGCAACGTTACATTACCTGTCAATGAATCACACATTGTTCACATTGTGTATAAATCATATGCATCGATCATCCATGGTGATCGATCCATCTATCAATCATATTTGGTTATAAATGCTATACACTGAGCATTTATGATGATAGATACACATGTCAATCATTTTTGTTTACGAGTTCCATTCGCTGATTCTCCTTTAATTACTCAAGGAAGTTACATTTTGTTATATCCGTCGTTGAATTCTGTGCGCATCATTCTGTGAAATCCATTGTTGGACTTTATACGCAGTAGTATAGTGAAAGAGTCTTTCATCGTTCAATTACATTATCAAAAAAAAAAAAAAAACACACCACCCTACCCCACCCCCAAAAATTTTATGAAATTGTGTTTAGTATCTTTGCTAGAGCCACTCCCAACCCGGCTTGATCATTTAAAAGCAGAGCCACGATCACCATAATAACGATGCTCTCGCAGTATATGATAATGGGCGATACGTTTGAGCGGCGCGGCTAAGAAGCGATGTTTCAGCGGGAAAAGGAGTAGTAGACAGATGTATGTGCATGAGGCCACGCTCACGGGTCAAGTTTACCAACCCCTGAACTCCATGACGCGGCCGAGAATGGGGCGCATTCAAGTTACAATCGCGTATGCATGCGTGTGCAAAAAATCTCCAGTGGGAAAAATATCATGGGGAATCCAATGTGTAACCTGGTGCCTCTAACATTCTCATCTTGTTTGCGTTTTAAACCAAACGGAAGCTGTTGATGTAAACAGATAGACTGGACACAGTCAATTGCTGGTTTCTTGTACGGTCCATTTTCAGTAAAAACAGTCGTCTGCATATATATTTGTAATGTCTAGTTTTAATATTTATATACAAAATAGAGCAAATAAACAGGTGTAACTGTTGAAAACATGTGTTCAAAAGGATGTAACTCACAAAGTTACAGAAATTTACGTAATTATTCAGATCTTGTCGAAGACGGAATACTATAGAAGTCATACAGGTCATATATGCGCATTTACTCAAATTAATATTTCTCAAACAACAGATGTGATGCATATAGGACAACTTACATAGCTCATGTACTCGCGAAGTCACTTTTTGCAGCTATCAATGTCATTTTGGAGAATTTGATTACACATAACTCTAAATGGCGTTTATTCACTTTATATCGCGCCTTGTCCATCAAAATTTCATTGAAGATTATTGTATTAATTCCTCGAAAAAGATTTAACGGCAAATTCAATGATAAAGTACTTCGACGTTTTTAGGCATACTAAAATAAGCGGGGTGAACCCATTTAAACCGGTTTTTGTCGCGCGCTTTGATGTAAGAGGGAACGCGCCTGCGGTTGGGAAAAAGTTTTACGACAAACATAAACGGAGATGCGACAATGTCATTTATAAACAAAGTCTGGGAAAACACAAGCAGGAAAAAAAAACAACGGCACAAAAGTCTAATAAATTGCAGGCAATTATGTAACTTCGTATATATTTTCTGTTTTTATACCATGTCTTTTATTTGAATTCGTACATAATACCTATTTTTCCCATACAAATATGTTCTTTCATACACGCAAAAGACAGTAGAAACACGGCTGTCAATTCAGTCTTAATTGAATTAAATTTTACATCATGCGAAATTAACATTTTGAAGAAATGTCATACGTACAAGCACAGAATAAAACTTACTGTATGTTACTCCTCTATCCCATTCGTAGTTGAACATCCATACAGGAGATGAATAAAGATGTGCGAGGCTTCTTTTTCACGCGATCGTCCCTTGATTCCACCTGCACTAGTAATAGTTCAATCCAATATCATCTTTCTTGACCTAATGTAATGCCGAACTGCCGTTGTAAAAGTCCATTGCCATCGATTCTTTTCGTCTGGAAATTTTTTTATCACAATTAATGTGCAGATCACTAAAAATCACGATTGAAATAAACTTTGTTATAAGTATATTACGTTTATTTTTTTTTTTAAATTAGTTTTTAAATTTATATCAGTAAATGCGCTTGCATGACCCGTCTGGCATTTACTGTACCCACCGTGTCGGTCTATCTGCGCGTCTGGTAATTCTGTGCAACCATTAGGCCGATAAATCTGCTCTTCACCCGTGATGATATTGATTTTAATTATGGGGATATCACCTATTTATTAAAAGCTGCAAAAATCTGCAGAAAATCTTGGCTGCACACATCTGTGTACATTTTATACACTTAACGGTATTTCTCGCTGCTTTAGAGCTACCGTCGGCTGAAGGGTTCTATTGGTGACATGTACATTATATTTCCGGAACAAATCCTATGTTTGGTGACTTTTAAATCCACGTGGAATAGCACAACCATCTGTTCTGTAGCCATTTTGAATTTCGCGCTAGTTTTAGCTATTACCAATTGCCCTATGTGTCTAAATTGTACACATGCATGTTCCGGAAAGATTTACATACAGCAAACTTGCCCATTTTAATGAGCAGGTGACATTAGACCGACATATCGTCCATCAGTATCAATTCAGATTTGGGGGATGATTTATTGGACCACGCAACCATGCGTCATTTCTGTAAACATTGGATCACGTGTTATATTTGGTCCAAAATCCAATTTGTATCAAGAAAGAACGATCGTCCTTTAATTAAAGAAACTGATACTCATAAAGTGTAAAAAAAATATCCCACATTTCCATTTTAAATGCATACGAAAATTGATTTCTAAATGTCAACATGAAGACTCACTCCATGACTTTCATGAACTTGTAATCCAGAAAAACATATTTAATATTTATCTTTTAGAATCATACAAATAAATCTATTATATACATTTAAAAGATATAAATGTTTACCTTAGAATAATGCTGTATCTTAATCCAAGTTTCTAATTTTGCAAGTTGTCCCACACATACTTTATCGTCTGCTATCCAACTTGTAAACTTGCCTCGAACGGATTGTCAAGAAATTCCCGAGTGTATAGTCTGTTTCAAAATTCTTTATTAATTTGTTTTCCCATAAACGAGACGTTGTAAACACATTACATCATATTCATTTTTGTTTATCATCAACATAATAGCTTATTTTTTAAAATAAAATGTTACATTTTTACAATTCTTATTCACAAGATCACTTTAGATTGCTTAATGTGTCTTGCCATTTATTGGCATTTTTACGTTGAATTTTGTAAAACAGCTATATACCTGACCTAGTTCATCGGCTGAAAATGCTGACAGAAAGAGTACAAAGACAGGGCCGTAGAGAGCGATCACGTGCCGTGGGGTAAGAAACATCCGGGCCTCTCCTAGTTCTTGTTCAAGTAAATATGTTTCTTTTATAAAATTAAAAAGTTCTTCGGCCCGGGCCCCGGGGATTTCTGCACGGTTGCCCCCCCCCCCCCCGTTGGGCCTGTACAAAGAAATGCATTTCATTTCGATAGCCCGATGCACAGACATTGCATCTTTTCAAAGCCATGCGCAGAATAGGCCGACATATTGCGAGTCATCAAAACACAGGGGTGGTATCACGTGTGTCCAAATTAGTATTATTTTGAAAAGAATATGCTGATGACAATTGCTGTTTTGCAAATGTTAAGCAATGCAGTATTTTATTTTCATCAATCGGTCGAATTAGGTATGCGTTTGACACCAATATTTGTGACGGAAACCTTACAAGCGCAGAAAAACCGGACAGCGTTGTATTGCAAATAATTCACATAGTTCACGCACGTACTCAAAAAAGTGCATTTTTCAGCCACAGATGTCATTTTGGAGAATTTTAGTAAACATACATTTAAATCGTGTCTATTCACTTTATTTCTCGTTTTGTCCATCAAAATTCCTTTGAAGATTATTTTATAAATTCCTCGAAAAAGGCTTAACGTCAAATTCAATGATACCGTACTTCGACATTTTTAGGCACATTCGAGCTAGCAGAGTGATCTCGTTTAAACCGGTTTTGTCGCGCGCTATGATGTAAGTGGGAACGCGCCTGCGGACGGGAAAAAGTTGTACAACAAACATAAAACAGGGGCTAGTCCTACAATGTAAGACATAGCACATGTTGCTTTCGTTTAAGTGTCCCTAATGGGTCTTACGTGGTAGGACTAAAACAGGGACACGACGATGTCGTCCTTTATAAACAAAGTCAGGGAAAACACCGGCAGGAAAAAAAAAAAAAAATCTGCATACAAGTCCAATCAATTGGAGACAATTATGTAACTTCCTATATATCTCCTGAATGGTATGTCTATCTTTTATTTCAATTCGTACATAATACCTATTTTCCCCCAATACAAGCATGTGTTTTAATACACGTAAATGACTAGAAACACGGCTGTCAATTCAGATTTATTTTAGTTAAATTTTTAATCATGCTAAATTATCATTTTGAAGAAATGTCGTACGTACAAACTCAGAATAAAACTTACTGTATGTTACTCCTCTATCCCAAAGGAGTTCTTTACGGAGTATCCGTCCATGAATCAAGGGATGGGGGTTGGGAGGTTGGATTTAACCTGTAACATCATAACAGGTTAGACACACACACACACACACACACACACACCCATGCCTTGATTCATGGACGGATACTCCTAATTTTCTTTGTAATGACATACAGTTAAAGTCATACAGGTGATGTAGGCGTTCAAGACCGATTATTTAGGTCATCGGTGTCATTTACAAGAATATGATTCCTCACAAATATAAATGGCAATTATTCACTTTATTTGGATCATCATACATGCATATTCCTTTGAAAGGTCATTGTTTACAAGCCCCCAACAATCCATAAGGTATAATCAGTGCTTAAGCATGTTGACATTTTTGGACGAGTTCAACTTAAAGGTGTGTTTCAGATTAATCTGAATGTCGCGCGCTGTGATGTCACCAAGACGGCTAGTCTACCCATGTTGATAAATTCGTTCTAACCTATATTGTGACGTTTAGACTGTACGTGGTCTTTTCTTGACCCAGTTTAGGAAAAACGCCAACATGACCCGTATTTCTGTTACTACAGTTAGCGACTCGACTCGCAGTTATGATAAAAATTTAAATTTAAGATTTGCAATTTTAAAAAAAAATCAATACAAATCATGGGGTAATTTTATACATTTTTACCGTTTGATAGTGTTGAAAGTCGGGACATACTGGTCTGATTTTTGAATAGTTTCAAAATGTTTCTCAAAAATATTAATTCTAGGCATCAAGTCTATTTTTCAGATTTTTTTTCTTTTTCTTTTTCCGTGTACTATGTTCGGGTGTTTTGTTTAACCGGTCTATACTGACGTGATTGTCCATGACCTTGGTCATAAGCTGGTGTTATGAATCATTGAATGGCAGAAAGTTTTGATTGTGGATGGCTCAATGTTTTGACGATCTAAGAAAATTACTAAACATCTTTCATTAGGCTAATTCAGCTCAAGAAATAGCAATGTCTTCCTGCAGGTGTGTATGGATTGTTTCTTTTCAAAACAGAAAAATACTTAATTCAATAATATAGGCCACCGGCCCAAATTACATAATATGCAACATGATTAGTAAAATTACTACAGAAAGTGTAACTTACATTTTCATAGTAGTTTCTTTTCACCCAGCTAAAGAGTATACACTTACAAATTCTCAGTGATTACTTACCAAGGCATCATAAGGGAGATCTCTTCACGAGGAACAAACTGTTAAAAACTTAATATGAATGCTTGTAAATCATGGACAACAGAAAATGAAATGAACTCTTGTTTCCACACTTTTACGGTTGCAGTATGGACAGAGTCTTCATATTTTAGTTTATCAGTGCATCCTGAATTAAACTTAACATCAGGTAACCCACCCCTCAGTTTATATACAGTGTCTATTCCTAAAAATAGGCTTGTCTAAAAAGAGCAAATAAATTTCAGCACACATCTCTTTTTAATATCCTTTCCGCCTGTCCATGCCATACACTTCTGCCTGCCAGTTTTATGTATCTGTATCTTTACATCTAGCCTTTAATATATTTCATAACAGCTTTCTTGTTCCCCACTCCTTGTTTATACCATGCCTCACTAAAACCATAACTCTGTAAATAAAAGGTTCTTAACATTAGTCCAAATTGTAGAGCTGCTACTTGTACCTCCAAGCCAAGAGAGTTTCTTTTGATAACACAATTTGGACAATTGATTATCTGACATTTCAAGTAGTTTCAACCAGTATTTGATTGGTCTGGCAATATATACAGATTTAAGAGACCTAAGACCTAATTTTTACATGTATAACAGAACTAAATTTGCCTGACTGTAAGACACATTTACAAAATGCAAAAGGTATCTGATACTCTTTCAATATCATGAGCTTCACTAAAGCTCCATACTTCAGAAGCACAAGTGAAAATGGGCAAAACTATAGTGTCACAAATTTTAAATATTTACAGGCCATTAACCAAATTTAATTAATTTTCAGTGCACTCGTTGTCTTAGATTCTTTTTCTGCTACTGGTAATGTGTTTTGACATTAATTCCAAATTCCTCTTAATGAGAAAACAACACCTAGATACATATACTTATAATAAGAATAAGCCTCAAGTTTCTTGTCCCAAAAATGCCATTTTTATAACCTGTTCGATAACCACCGTTTTGGAAAGCACTACCTCACTTTTATCAAGATTTACCATAAATTTCCGATACAGTATTGGATAAGTCTACCTAATAATAATAATAATAATAATAATAATAATGAGGACTTGGTATAGCGCCTAATCTTTAGAAGTTCTAAGCGCTTTACAATATTTGACAACACTTAAAAAACATATATAATGATATGATTACAAAAATAAAAACAAGCACCACGAAATTAGAAAACATGCTGTAAATATTTAAGGTAAGGAAACATTATTAGGTCTTTAAGTCTGTTCTTGCAGTTGAAATAGGTGAGTTTTAAGAGCACTCTTGAATGAGATCACTGTGTCTTTGTGTCTAAGTTCAGTGGGCAATTCGTTCCACGTTGCTGGGCCTGGTATGCAAAAGAACGTTGTCCATATGATTTCATTTTCATAGTGGGAATAATGAGAATACGAGTGTCAGAAGAGGAGCATAAGTATCTTGCTGGTGTGTACACATGGGTGAGGTCAGATAGGTATGTTGGACTGGAGCCCGTCAGTGAAACGTAGCACAGAGAAAAAATTTTGTGTTTAATTCTGGATCGAATGGATAGCCAGTGTAGGGTACAGAGCAGGGGGAAGGCATGCTCTGATCATGGTACTCTAAGGATGATCCGAGAAGCTGTGCTTTGAACTTTTTGAAGTTTCTGGAGTAGATATTGAGACAAACCAGACAGAATTGAGTTACAATAGTCCAGTCTTGAAAGTACTAAGGAACACACACAAGTGTTTTAGTGGCATCAACTGAAAGATACTTGCGAATGGAGCTGATGCGTCTCAGATCAAGATATGCAGCCTTGCATGTGTTCATGACATGTTGGTGCAATGAAAGCGTACTGTCGAGAGTAACACCTAGGTTTCGTACTGACTGTGTGAATTTAATGTTGGTGTCGCTGATATTTATTGTCTGAGGTAAAGGATGTGAATGAGAAAGTCTTCGTGTTGTAATCAGAATGGCTTCAGTTTTATCATCATTCATCTGCAGCTTGTTACATATCATCTGTGATTTCACATCGGAAATGCACCTCTCTATGCCTTGGATGGTAGCTTCAATAAACATTGCATTTCAATTGTTGTATCAGCCAGTAATACAAGATCATCTGCTTAAAGTTGAAAAAAAACTTCAACACATTTTCTATATCAATACCATTATTACCATAAGAAAGTGGTCTTTGCAGGTCATTTAGAAAAAGTGATAAAATCAGTGGTGACAACAGGCAGCCCTGTCTGACATTTATGCATAGCTGCCAACTGTTCCGTTTTTTCTATATTTGTCCCGTATTTTGGACCTGAATACGGGTGTATGGTTTTTTTGCAAAAAATACGTTTTTAATTTAAAAAAAAAAATAAAAATTTCCTTGCAGTTTTCAGTTTAGAACGGGCACTCGGTTCCATTCTGATAGAAATGTCCCACATGTATATAGGAATACAGTTCTACAATATGATTGGTTCATTCGAAATCGAGGCTACCAAGCCTGTCTTTATCCGCCATATTGGATTTCGCAAACAGTTAGAGCTACCACTGTGTCTCATCTTCGTAATATTCAACTTCTAATCATGTTGAATAGGAAAGCAGAATATTCAGAATTTTCACCAGAAAAGACAAGAAAACAGAACTGAAAGGACAATTGTGCCATCTTGTTTAGATTTGTGAAATCATCTAGTAAAGGAGAAGACTTTACGTTTTGGAAATTGTGTAATGTGATTTCGCTATTGGGCACTGAGGCGCACATGAAATACAAGAGTACGAAAAAGCTAATAAACATCAGCTTGCTGCTTCATCATACACAACTCAGCCTGAACTTGGATGTATATAAATACCAGAGAGAACCTTGATGTAATTCGATCGAAATTCAGTTTATTAAATTTCTTTTAGAAATGAACCTTCTCTTTCAGTTACTAGTGTTGCTGGCGATTTATTTTGCACGCGTTTTCCAGATAGTATAATTGCAAAGGATAACTCGTATGCTAGAATGAAAACAGTTCAGTAAGAAAATCACACAGAATTGAGATTATCAATGACAGTTGGTACATTGGAATCGATAATAACTGAAAAAAAATAACCGAAGTGTGGAAAAGGCTCCTTTAAACAGCCTGTGTCTGAGTGTGTTGCACTCTTGCACCTTTTGAATGGGCACCCGAATGGAACTTGGTGCCCGTCCAGAAGGTGCAGGTGTGCAACACATACATCTTTGACATTAAGTAATTATGTAAGGCACTGTCCTACCTTGCTGATGGTTGTATATGTTGTAAGTAGTTACATATGCATTAAAATTTTAAAAATCAGTTTTTGATCCTGAAAATCAGTATTTTTGTACTTGGGGGTTGGCAGCTATGCCTATGGGATACTGAAAGATATCACTTGTTCCACTTGCGGTTCTTACACAAGCTCATCTCCATATATATTGCTTGCAACATTTTCAGCATCCTGGTGCTCACGTTACTCATATTTGGCTTATGCCATAGAGTTTTTCTGTCAATTCTATCAAAGGTCTTTTCAAAATTTATAAATGCAGAAAAAATCTGCCCTTTTTCTTTATCAGATATTTCCAAAATAAGAGTATTCAGAATATAGATGATATCTTCAGTGCTGTAACGTCTTCTAAATAATACTTGTTCTTTACGTAGTGTATGGTTTTCTTCATTGAATTTATTGTGCAAGTCTTTTGTTGACAATACATTGTATTAGTAAAAACTTGGCAATAGACGTATTCCTCTGTACTTAGTTTGGTCATTTTGGTTACCTTTTTCAAGAAGTGGAACATATGTAGCAGTGCATTAAACAAATGTATGAGTAATGGTACAGAAAGGGGTTCGTGTGTGTTTGCCCCGCTGTTAATTGATTTGGCGATCGTTATCTAGAGGATGACCTCCCTCGATGTTATTACCCAGTTTGAGTGGGTAGATTGAACATTAACAGAACTGAGCAAGACTATTGAGAAGGAATAAAACAAATACGAGCCCGCTTAAACAATAAAAATAAAATAAATTTAATACATAAACTAAAAATTGCAATTTCAATCCAACAGATTTACAGTAATGGAATTTAATTGCAGTGTTCAATTACGGATTCGTTCATTATACTAACGAGTGGTGAAAAGAGTACAATGTCCACGCACGATTTGCATCACCTAACATCGTTCCATTCATGACTGTGTATCTCGTGTCTCCCAACGTGTAAGCTTGGTTCTTCTTCTGACCCTTTCTATTCTGAACTCCTTATTTGCGGACTTCTCTCTTACAAAATCATATATAAATATGCAGTCATCATTAACTCAAAATAAACAGTATCATCCTACAGTATCATCCTACAGACAAAGGAAATTAATTCATATAACCCTATGAAATACTACACATTTGAATATCTGGATTAATTCATAAATCCCTATGAAATACTACACATTTGAACATCTGGATTACATCATAAATCCGTTTGAAATACTACACATTTGGATTACATCGTAAATCCCTATGAAATACTACACATTTGAATATTTGGATTACATGCAATCCATCAATTCTATCAATGAACTAATAACTGTAAAATTAAAGAAATAAATTGCATAACAACTCTAACATATCAACAGATTTCTATGAAATTGAATAAACGATACATAGCATGGATCATATCAAACACATTTGCATTAAACCAAACAACAAAATAGAAAATTACATGGAAATTAAAATTGCATACCTTAATGCTGTTTCTTTTCCACACAATCGTGCATCCTATCACTATAGCCTGTCTTTTCCTTTCAAGACAGCTATCTGGCTTCTTTACTTGTTAACAAGGGAAACTCTATACTTAGGTTTTCCACCGGAGTTGAACTCACCTCTCTCAGGAAAATTTCTGACTTAAGAATTTTGACTAAGGTCGGTAAATTTAAACTCCCATAACTTCCAAAGTGTACGCCTTAATTTGAACTGACCAATCGAAAGCAATTGTTTCTAAATTTTCCCAAAAATAATCATGTCTTTCATCAGATTTTGACAGCCTAGAATACGATGTAATCAACTTTCCTTTGAAGATCAATTATTTGACATGAAGTTCTTCTATGCAGTTATGGTCGGTAACCCTACTGTAATTTCCCATGATAGCATTACGGTCAATTCTACTAAACCGCAGATGTGGGCTTTTTATGTTTAACAGATGAGATAGAGAATCGTCAGAGTGGCCTTTCACAAAGACTTTTCTGGCTTGACTATAATGAAATTTTAATGCACAATTTATTCAACTTGAAGATTCAGTACTTCAAAATTCAACACATTACAGTACAGTATCATTTTTGGAGTCAAAATTTCACAACTTAAACCATCACATCCTGGAGCTTTCCCTGATTTTCTATCAATTATTGCTTTCCTTACCTCATTAACTCTCCATGAGCAATATCTGCTTCAAGATCATCTCATTCTGTATTATTCAAGGAGTACAATATATCAAATGAGTCAAGGCTTTGCATCAAGATCATCCATCGTTGTGTTGTAAAAGGAGTACAATGTATCAAATAAGTCCGGGCTTTGCATCAAGATTGTTCATTGTTGTATTATTTAAATCAGTCAGGGCTTTGCATCAAGATCATCCATTGTTGTGTTGTACAAGGAGTACAGTGTATCAATTGAGTCAGGGCTTTGCATCAAGATCATTCATTGTTGTGTTGTACAAGGAGTACAGTGTATCAAATGAGTCCGGGCTTTGCATCAAGATCATCCATTGTTGTATTATTCAAGGAGTACAATGTATCAAATGAGTCAGGTCTTGGAGGATTAAATGGACCCTTAAAATGCTCAAACCATTTTAGCTTGGAAATCTGTTGTTGGCTGTACCATGATCCCAATCTAAGCTTATCTTCTGTCATTTTCTGTTTTTTTGCAGGTGTCGGATTGCTAGGCATACCATGTAAATGTCTGATAGTTTCACAAAGTTCTACATTGAGATCATTCTAATGAACAAGACTTGACTGGCAAAGTTAATTTTTTTCTACCAGAGGCCAGCATTGGATATTACCGGTGAGTAACAGGGGTCACGCTACCAGGCGAAGTGGGCGAAAACATCGCCTGAGAAATGTAAACTTTGCCTTCTTCTGTTACAAAAGCGAAAACGACTTCGCCCTCAGATTTTTCGGACATAAAATTATGTAGATTATGCCTTTTGAGATGCCCCCTCACTGTAGCCAGTAAGTTCTGGTACTGTTGTAACCCA